>OMNW01009469.1:34263-67083 GCA_900303245.1 Selene dorsalis
GAAACTCTTAAATGTGTCCCAGCTGGAAAGGGAGATGGGTTGGGGAAGCACAAGACAAGGCTGGACTAGTCTGCACCTTGATGGGAAGAGCAGATGTGAGGAAGGTTGTTTCCTCATCTCTGTGAACATGCACACATCAGACACCTGTGAGGTAGCTGCCACTGAATGCACCCATTCACAGACATGTCAATATTTAAGTACACAAAGCATCTGCAGCCTCCTAATACGTCACGGCCATATCATGTTTTGGTTGCTGATATGACCAATAGGAAATTAAGTTAAAAATGGATTCATTCATGTTGATCTCTCGGGGCTGATGATACCATTTACAGTAAATGATGGTGATATAAACGCATCCGGTCCACACGCCTCACCACACCTCTGCTGAGTAACTAGAGGCTGGTGTGAAGCGTCTTATGACCTATTGTAGCCTCCTCAGCGCTTCGTGTCACATTTGAATACAGCCTTCCAGGAAATGGGACCATGCTGATTAAGATACTGACAAACAGAGTAATGACACCACATGCCATATGTCACAGTCTGAGCAGGTATCATGGTAAATTTACTGTTACATGGATGTAATTACAGAAAAGACCATGCACTGATACCCAGAATGAGGACAGCCAACGTCGTCCTTCATAAAAACAGAGGGCTAGGATTGTCCACCTGCAGGTGTTGTTCCTTTTTGTGGTATGGGGTTTCGTCTCGCATTGTTTCTCAGGTCAAATATGAAACTTGCCTCTGCTTTTACTTGCAGGCAGCGTTTCTTACTCCAGGGGAGTGGGTGGTGATCTAATGTGGAGATGAGATCACTGACACATTGCCACTCATACTGAATGAGTTTGGAGTGATTCAATAAGAAATGCCAAGGATGGCGTAGTGTCACTCGGGAGAAGTGATAAATATTATTATTTACCTTGAAGCCTCCGATGCGATGGTCTCTTTTGAATTCTTTGCCGTTCTTGTACCATTTCAGGGTGGGGGTTGGATTGCCGTTGGCCTGGCACCGAAACTTCACGGTTTTACTGGCTGGGACAGCGTGGAGCTTCTTCTCCATTTTTTCTGGATGAGCCCATTGTGGAGCCATGGCTAAAGAATGAGACAGAAATAAGCATCTGTATTTTCCAACATATAAAAGCTCAAAACTCATTTCAAACACCCTAAACCTCAAGCTCATTTTACAGAGGACATTACATAAATCTCATTCACTCAAAGAGCAACGCTACAGTCACTGGGCTTGGCAGTACTGGACGCGAAAGAACCTCAAGTTTCTCAAAATGAAAAGAAAATCCCTTTTTTAGATGCTGCGGCTTCAGAAACGCCTCAGTTAAGTGAAGTTATGTTGTGTGAATTTCAGGGGGAGTATGAACTCAAGGTTGGCATGTTTGTTATGCTTGCTGGCTGCTGGATTACTTTGTGGCCAGTAGTGGACATATGATGAAGTCAGAGTGTCTTAATTGCCCTACGGACAAATTGGAGGATGTGTAAGGTTAACCACTGTTAGTCACCGCGGTGACATTCCTCAAGTTAAAGCCGTCAGCGAGGTGGTGAAAACCCTCTGATTCACAGTGAAATCATCCACCAAAATGTGACCCGCATGCACAAGACAGACCTGTGATTCAATCACAGAGCTTTCAAATCACTGACCATTCATGGGCGTTACTCACCCCCCCTCCCCCATGACTCAGCAAAACTATGCAAATGAGTAATGACCATTTGTTGCAGCTGTATTAATAATACGCATTAGTAACCTGCAGCGACTGGCACACTTACGAATCAGTTTTTGGCTGCCCAGTGGTTTGTTTTCCTCTGATGAAGATTCCTCATCTTCATCATCATCCTCTGATGAGGCCAGCGTGTCAACTGGAGAAACAGAAAATAAGTGTGAGGCCAAAGACAAATCATATATCAATTCATTGAGAAAAGAAAAGAAAAGAAAAGAAAAGAAAAGAAAAAAGAGGCAAGAAAAGAAAATTGGAACAAACATTTAAGTATCATTTCAATAATTGACACAGTCTTTGACAATGTACAGTCAAAAGTGAAGGAAAGTGTCAGTATGTTCAGTTACAGTTATGATACACTGTACTTTTTAGCAAATCATGTCTTGAGGGACTTTTAAAGTTTTTGTTTTTTTTAAGTTTTTGTTTTTTACCTTTTATTCCTTTATTATAGCAACATTGTGTGATGACAGGAAAGTGGGAGAAAGAGTGAGAGTGGATGACGTGCACTCTTAAAAAATCCCTTAAGGATGAAATCTTTATTTGTAAATTGTAATAAAGGTGATGTTGATGTAGAAAGGTGTTAATGTTGTGCATCGAAAACAAGGTAAACATGTTATCATTTTAAATCTCTTAACGGTTTATGACCACATTATTTCCTGACAACTCATCTGCACCGTTTCCATAGCTTTTACCTGTGACGTTGAAGTGGAGGCTGTGGTTGCCGAAGGTGGTGCATGTGTACAGACCAGAGTCCGACTGCTCCACGCTCTCGATCTCCAGCTGTCCATTGCGGATACGCGTGTGTTCTCCATCCACTACAGCTACATGGTCTTTGGTCCAGTTGACGGCATGGAGGGAGTCCTTGGCAGAGCAGGTCAGATCCAGACGATCTCCAAGATAGAGCGTGAACAGCTCTGCTTGTGTTTCCACAGAGACTGCAAGGAAAACAGAAAATGATTCGACTTCAGCACCTCAGTGGGCTTTTTTAAAAAAAAAAAAAAAAGATTAACACAGTTATGGAGAATAAAGTTTACATCTATGACACATACTGTACGTCATTCACAACAGGATAACCACCATGATTGTTCCGTGTCAAATAAACTGCATCATATCTCAGACTGAATAAACAGTTCCTGACAGGAGTGTCTACAGTGTCTGAGAGTGCTCACACACAGAACAGGGCTTTATCTGTACTGTAAATACATCAAAAACTGCTTCAACTGGGAAACAGCATCCAAAAGACAACAGAGCAGAGCTTCCCCAATTTCTTCCCGGCACACCACCTGCCTGACCGCTCCCAAAAATTAAATCGCATCCCAAATTAGTCAAAGCCCCACTGTCAGGCAGGCAAGGAGCTACTTGGGAGAGGAAGGTGAAATTCAATTAGTGGAGTGAAGAGAAGGGAGGTGTCATGGAGAACGACACCTGAGCCCCCCTGCTCTAAATGTCTACATAGTTTGCAAGGGGAGGGGGTAACCCAATTACGCTTGACATGTTGTCCATCACAGTGGTGTTGTTTGTCTAGTACGAAAGGTAAAGATCATCTCTGGCACAAACTGCTTGACATTCTTGTCTTGCTCTGACGAAATGAACCACCATCCTCAGGACAGGTTTTTAATTCTGATTATTGTTTTCAATTCTAAACATTTTTCAATTTCTCAAAATTCACCATGCCTCAAGACTTTCAAATGTCTTAATGTGTCCAAGCTACAGGACAAACCTAAAGATTTTCAGTTAATGATATAAATAAAGCAATAAATTCTCATAATTAAAAAAAAAGGTTTTACTAGAAAAGTAACTCAGTTCATTTACCTTGACTAACTGAATAACTGACTTAATATTTCATCTTTGAGTTCTGTAGTTTTAAACCAAGTGGCATCCTCAAAGTAACCCCCCCGTTGTAGCACAGTATAATATAGAAAATTATCCTCATTTCATCAATCCTCCTTTTCCATTTCCCTCACAGCCCCTTCAGTGCTGCAAGAAGAAAAGCTGAACACGATAATAAAATGCCCTCCCTCACAATGAGATTATTCTGAACCTTTCTCAGAGCACACGGTGTGTTTGTATACGCAGCTCCTCACAACAGGAAGCACATTTATGTTGCAGAAAAAACTCTGTACGACAACAGCAAACCTGACTAATCCCTCCCACCATCACAACAAAGGCCACCAAAGAATAAGGGGGAAGAGGGAGCGGGGAAGGGAGGGCGAGCCAGTGAGCATGTGCACAGGAGCAAGCGAGAGGGCCTGCAGCGGCAGGTTCTAGTGCCAGTTGCTATGGTGACCCCACTTGGGCCTAGTAAAGGTATTTCCTGGATCACATATGTCTGACAGGCCCTTAATCCCAGAAGGAAAAGGGGCCAGGGGGTAGGATCAACTTTCTCCTCAAAAACAAAACCAAAGGGGGGAAAGCAGAAGAGGCATTTAGTGATGGGCTCCAGCATATCCAACCTGGACACAGCCTTAAACACAAGGTCTGTGCGCCGTGTGTGGGGGCCGGCCGGCATGTTTCTGTCCCTGCCCTCTAAATGGAGATGCCACTGATAAGGCTGTGTCAACATCCCAGCTGTTAATCTGGCTGCAGACATCATAAAAACGCCCATAAAAGCTGTAAAAATTTGCTCGTTGCTTTATTGTAGGCCAGTTAGGACCATTTGTGCTTCTGTGACAACCTACTTAAAACTGGAGTAAAATATAAAATGGTACAGTCGAATCAAACCAACACACAGAGCCAACATTTTTCTGACTGACTCGACGTAAAAAAATAAATAGCCACACACTTCCTTCACTCTTAGTTTATTTTCAACTCCTCACGTGGAGCTAAAGGGCAAATTTCCAGCATCGCCTTTGAATCTGAGGATGTTTCATCTAAATTAATCCTCCTGCTGCTATGATTGGATTAAAATGGATTAAGAACCATATTTTCAGAAAGCAACCCACCTGGAAGGGTCTCTCATGTGGTCTTCCAACCATTTGGACAAACTGATTGACATAATGTAAAATCAACCTAATTACATGAATCGTGAAAGGAATTCTGGTGAAGACCAAAGCATGGACAGTTTTTTTTTTTTTTTTTTTTAACTGGCGGGGGGAAAAAAGCTCAGTAGTCTGTAAATGCAGGACCAGTTAAAAGGAAGAGTTGGCGCCAGTCTATGGAACCTTCTCCAGCTACGAGATAGGAAGCAATATGCTGCGTGAATGACTTCTGGGATTTCCTGCTCTCACTGGAGTGATGGTTGAATGCAGTAAAGTCAGGCTGGTTGAGGCTCTGCTGTGGCACACACAGAAAATGGCTGTGGCGCGTTTCCTCTGCTGATTCGACTACACTGGAGTGAAAGGGTGGATGATGTAGAGAGGGGATTGATAAGAGACAAAAGGCAGGACTGGCAGGAAGCAAACGAAAAGGACAATGCCTATGAGCAAGCCCACCAAAAAAAAAAAAATCAGTGAGCGAGCGTCCCTCCTGAAAGCACTCCAGTGGAGGACCTTTTCATTTCTAAATGAGCTGCTGGCAATCAGCAAGGATTAACACTTGGGAGCTACAAGGATTACTCTGCAGTGCAGAGCTGCTCCACTGTCATTCAAATGAGTTCAGCTACATTTAGACTTAGATTATGTCTTTAATGGACAAACACAGTAAAAGCGGGACATCTTCAACTAATAAAACTGTGTTGATCTAGTTCTATTACTTCCATTTGCTCTATTGCAGTTTTCAGCAAGCCACCAACGTGTTGCTGTACGGCCTGAAGTAATCTATTACACTAAAACACAACCTGGTTCTTTCCCCTGACCAGTTATCAGATTAAACTGGGTTATTTTACTTTCTCTGCTCAAGGACGCCTACTGTTGTACTGTGCCTCCTTCAGTTTTTTCCCTCCACAATTTGGATTTTTCACTAAAAGAGTAATTTGTATCTCATCTTCAATTCGTACAACATGGGTGCAAGTCTGTGGAATAAAACTCAATCATACACAGAGAAACCTGTTTGTTAGTATGTGGATGACCTGACAGTGAAGGTCTCAAAAACCAGGTTGTACTATTGTTGCTTTGTCGTCAGGTGGAAAAATGTCATCTTTTAATCTCTGAGTTGTAGCGGCCATTTTTCAATTTTATTTTTCCAAACACTACTTTTGAAACTGTCACTGACTGAGTGGGTGCTAATTACTAAGAGGAGAAATCTTACATTAATCTGGTATTAATCCTTAAATTCACTTGTTATTTCATCTGTTCCCAGAGTCTTTAAAGCTGTGCTCCACTGGACCCACTCTGTCTGTAAAGACTCTTTCTCAGGCCTAAATCTAAAGAGTCCTCCGCTAAAGGGTCGGTGGCTCTTGTTCTCTGATTGACAGCAGAGGATCGAGTCATGGAAATCACCACTGGGATTAACACGTAAGTAACTTCCCGACATTTCACTGTCACAACTAATAATATACACACAGACGCTAAAATGATGGTTTTAAGGGGAAAGAGCAGTCAGGTTTAAACGCCTGTAATCATTTGAATGGCAGTCCCTGTGGTCCCTGAAGAAATTCAATGAACTGAATTTGTTCAGACAATATTCTTTTCTTATGTGAACATCACATAGGATCACATAACAAAAAAAAACCCCAAGACAAACAATGAAGCATGCATAAAACATGGCAATTTCCATATAACTATTTTGTTTCCTCACCCAAGACAAAGAGGAATGCAACCAAATGCTTCTGCTGTGATTGTTTGTCGACAGCTGAAGCCATCCGTCACCCAGCAGGGAAGCGGGGGGAAAGTGAAGCATTCCCAAGCTGAAGTCAGCGGGGGAGCAGCAGGACAAGCACAGAGGCGCATAGATAGTACCTGGCCATTTGGTGATTAGGAACTGGGTGGAGTGTAAATGCATCAGACTTCCCCCACCCTGGTGGAAATTTATGGCTCACCTTAGAAGACAAACATTCTCCTCAGAAACCCTATCCTGGAGGATAAGGGAGGGCTGGGAGAAGCATCTTTTTTTTTTTTTTTTTTTTTTAAGCAGGCTAATTTATAGTTTCCCTGGCAGTTAACTCCTCTCTCAGTGACAACAAATACCTTTTCATTACAAAGGAGGAGAGGAGCAGCGACTGCTAGGTAGTGGGGCTGCCCTTGGGCTACAGATGGGAGTCATTTTCTCCTCCCTGTTGCACTGTTGGCTTAAACACAGCCGCACCAAGTTTATTTTAGGGCTTACAGCCCAAGAGAGACCCTCTTGCTTAATTACTCTAATTATAATGCTGAGCTTTATCATATTCTTTTGCTGCTCTCCACTTCCGACTGCAGAGTGTAAACATCCAAACCCATCTACCCACAAGTCCAGGCAGCTATTACACTGCTGGACTGTATCCAAGAAACACATTTTTAAGGATTCGATTTCAGTGCCTCTTTCCCCTTTGCAGAACTGGACTTGTTTAGCAGCCAGAGCAGACCCAAATTCTTTACAGAAAATAGAAAATATTTAAGTCGTGCTGTCCAGTTTAAGAGCAAAATTAAATAATCAGAGCAGAGGTTCTATGAGTAAGACTTCCCATGAGGTGATTTCTCAGAAGAAGGTCCCTGAAAGGTTTTAGTAACAGTCAGAAACAGACTTGAGCTACATCTGACACAGCTCAGTCTACTCAAACAAACTCACGCAAATGGGGGTGGTGGGGGAGCAGTGACGCTACAAAGGACAGACTTCACCAAAGCCTGGAGTGTGTTAGGATTACATTCCTGCACCAAGAACAAAGCTCTGATTATCAATGGGCTGTTTTTCAAGGAAAGAGTCAAGATAAGTCCGTTTTAATAAGTTCATTAGTTCAACCAGAACTCGGGGGAGAAAAGCAGTGTGCAAATTAAGTCTGGGGAGCCTCAAGTTATCAAACCATCTTACCTTCATCAGCGCTGGCCGGCCGACACTGGGTCCTTAAAACTTGGGCGAATAAAGCCAGAAACAGAAGTACACTTTGCCTCATCAGCATCCTGCTGAGGGAGCTACAACTGCTGGCTTTTCTGCAACTGGAACTCCATTCAGACCTTTGGGGCATCAGCAGCGGGTCATTCACAGCACTCAACTAAAAATAAGCAAAAAGAAAGAATACAAACAAATGAATGCATGACCTCATATCTTCATATCAAGACTGTTTTCAGTAAGAAAAATGATACATCAAGGAACAAGAGAAGAGAAAGCCACTTTTGGATGGATTATGGTAGAAAACAAACTTCAAGATACAAGACAACAACTGGGTCAATTCAAAACTAAGACAAACCAGTTAAGTAAATTCTCACAAGCTGTGTTTTATGCGACAAGAGAATTCCTTCCTTGATGAAAAAGAAGAGAATATTCTGTTTGTCTGCAAGGTTCAAGGTAGGAACTTCAGCATCTAGGGCTGCTTGTACGAAAACACTGATAAGAAACCACAGCGCACCAAACTCGCTCCGACAGCTCCAGCAAACAAGAGCGGATACATCCCGCTCAGTTCTTAGGAATGAAATGTCCTGTTTTCCAAACTTCACAGAGGCTATTAAAGTTTGAACTCCTAAAGTCTGTCATCACACTCAGACGATGCCATATCAAGTTCCTGTTTCTGCTGCCCCACCTCTGTTAGGAGCTGAGGGATGTATAGTACCGTCCAAAACGGGGCACAGTGCAGTGGGTGACCCCACATCTGCTTGCATCATCACCTCTGTAGCATCTGGCCACAGAGATTAACACTCGCCCCTCACCCCCATAACCCCCCTTGAGGAATTTGTTTAAGGCCCAAAAAACTACAGCCTGTTATGTGACACCCTTGTAGAGAGAGAGACCGCCAGGCCATCATTTCCACACTGAGAGATCTATCACCTAACAGTTGGTTTTGGTCCCCAAGCCTAAAATGACCCCCCTGTAACCATTTGCTCCCACGGGCTGTCATGCCTCAAACAAATGCTGTTTTTAGGGTTTCTTTACTCGTGTACTCATGTATGAAGATTTCAGAAATCAGTACGAGTCCCGAATGAATCCAAAATATCCATTCAGTGTCCGTTCTGTGGGGCAACAACACATCTGGGTCAAAGAAAGCCCAACTCGGTTTACATTTTCACACAAAGTCATGTTCAGATGCAGCTGTGGTTTCCTTTAAGACGTAATCGCTTGTGTGAGCGTTCATCACTGAAACAGTCATTGTGTTCTCCTCAAAACCAATTCAATTTCACTTTCCAAGAATGGTCTAGTGTTCCAGCAGCTGAGCTGGGTCAGGGGGGTCCGAGGGGGATAAAGAAGCTTGGTCATCGCAGCTTTGTATGCAGTGAGTCAGTGTTTGGGAGGGCTCCAAGAAAGTGCTTCTGCAGCCACACAGAAGGAACCGCAAAGAGCGAGCGACCACGTTCCCGGGGCCCTTGTCACTACAACAACCGTCAATAATTGAAAGAGGAGGAAGTAGCTTCTTCAAAGTATGACACAACACTTTGTCATACTCCACTCCCATGGGAGCACGGGTTAAACATAGAGTGTGTCTTACTGTCCACACACACACACACACACACACAGAGCACATCGTCTTGAAGCTTATGAATAGGTCTCAGCAGGTCTGAACAGAGAGAGGCTGACACTCTGGCAGGCTGATATTATTGGCCAGGTTCATTTTATCATATACAAAGTGTCAGTTCAAAGTTATATCACTACATTAATTATTTATTTTGCCAGTTTATACATTTTATTGAAAGTTACTCTTAAAAACTGAACTAAATCAGCCAGGCCAATATACTGTCTGATAATATCTTACTGCAGATATATCACTATTGGTATAAAACTAATTAATAGGAAGTAAGACTAGTAATCTAGAAACAGTGTAAGCATTAAAAATTATTTGGTCCCAGTCAGCAAATCTCTCAGTCTCAGTTGTGGTGACTTTTTCTGTTGGTTACCAGTTTGTACCTACTGCCACGCTTCCTATTTCTTATATAGCAGTAAAATACTCTAGACCTGTTCCTATTTTTTGCAGATATTTTCCTGCAGTAATCTCAGTTGAAGAATCCCTATCATACAATATCTTGCATTTTACTGTGTGTGTGTGTGTGTTTCTAAATACAGACAAAAAGACAAAACATGATTTAGACATCGTCACCATGAAGCTGATTTGTTCTTTTAACCAACCACACCACAGTGGACACATTTTGATTTTCAGTTATGACACAAGGGACTAAATGAAGAGTAAGAAATAGAGACAAACACTTCTCACACCTGTGACAGCTGTAATATTACAATCTCCTCCTGTCACTACTGGTGCAGCTGGAACTCATTGAGCTGTTTGGGTGTGTAAAAGATTTTTAAAATGAGTCATATCTAACATAATTTGACGCATGCAGAGGAAACAAAGGCAACTCTAAGCACTGGGAGATTCAGAAAGTGAAAAGACCAAATGCTTGTACATTAATGTCATGTCACCTTACCCATTTTAAATGTGTCACCTTCATGTTTCTCAGTTTCTTACGTTAATATTGATGGCGCAGGAAAATGCTGCCTCGGTTTTGTTGCTTGTGTTTTTCAAGGAGAGGTCTTACATATTGGATTGAGAAAAAGGAGATGATCGACTATATTCCTGAGCTCGGAGAGTTCACTTTCTACAACTTTGTTGTACGAGAAAACCTGAACGAAAATCCCATTTTTGAAAAATTCTGTTGAGAGAGAAATATTTCCCAGAAAATCTGGCAAATAAATGGGGTTAAACTAAACAGATTAGAGCATGCAAGACACATTTAGCTTCTCTCATTATACAAAGACAAAGGTTACAGTCCTAACCCATAACATGGCCTGCACCATAATTACTGTTCACTGCCATCCATGCATAAAATTCCTCAGCTCCCAAATTCTGTAGCCCCCCTTCCTGGCTCAGTCTGCACTCCCTGCCAGCAACAGGCCAGTCTGCACACGGCTGCAGTTCAGGAGACATAAGAGCATCCGACCATTTCCCTAAGGCTACTGTTTTCACAAAAACAGACACTTCTGTTTTTTTTTTTTGCCTTGCAGCCTCACAATCTGAATCAGTGCTTCGCCTTACCACCAGCGTGCCATGGAGGGAGATCAGGTGTCATGAGACTACACTCAAATGTAAAGGCAATTAATGATGAGCCATCTGACACTATACCATTTGGTTGACACTTGAATCCTAAGTACTTTTCAGTAAGTTCAGTGTGAATCTGGAGATGTTACCAACACTAGCAAACAATATGAAATTATACGTTTACAGACACCAAAACAAATGACATCTTCTCCCCCTCCATGAGTGACTACAGTCTACTTACTAGTGAAATTTGCACTAAAAAAAACATTACAGATGAATGTAGTCACATAAAATACAAGCATAAAGCTCAAGTGACAATAACTCTGTGGCAGGAGAGCTGCCCAGTAAATTAAAGGGCAGGACTGTTCCTCACTTCCCATTATATGGTTCAGGAGAAAACTTTTTTCTCTCTGGTGAACTCCCTGTGGACATGCTGTTTTTCAAACCCATCTATCTTCTCCATCTCCCTTTATAACATAACATTTCCAGCTTTACATAAGGCCTGACTTGCAATCCCAGACCCAGACTTCTTGACAGATGTAGTGATACCGCCCATCCTTTAAGAATTTAATAGAAGTGCATGTACAGGAAGACATTTCTAATAAAAAAAAAATTGGTGGGAATGGTGAATGTGCACTTTGCTGGTTATGTTTGAAGGTTTAAAGACATGGGACTGGAGCATCAGAAGAACAGGATTACAATCAAGCAGAAACACAACACAAGGATAACTTTACTGCAAATAAATGTAGAGGACAATAAAGGTGTTAATGAAGCTGCAATACATCCATAAGGACATACTCCACTGTATAAGAAGCCATCATATGCATTGTTAAAAAATTCTGCTCTCTAGGTTTTAGTCTTGATGTGGGAGTTAGTCATTCAAGGAACTTATCTAACCTGAATACAGGCGCCTGCAGAGACTGTAGGGAAGCAAAGCATGTTTCAGGGCTACACGCAACATTTGGGCCTTGTGCTTTAACGCTGCTCTTGTCCTTTTATTTCCAAGCATGAACCCTGAGGTTTTACAATCCATGATGAAACACGCTTCCATGATAACAGACACTTTTCACAATTTCTCCATTTCCCCGAGCGCAAAGATATTTTAAAGAAAAACAGGTGGTTGAGTGTGAGCAGTGAAATGCCTGCAGCTCAGAGAGGGGGCCACAGCTCTGTGATGAGGACCCTCTGAGTGCGAGAGGCTCGTCAATAAAATCAGATCATTTCAATGGGGAACATGAGCTAAGCGCCAAAGCACGTAAATAAACAGCGAAGTGGAGCTAAATCAAAGAGAGGAGGGGGAATAATGAAAGAGCCGAGCTCACCTCAGTGGCGGGGGGCTGTGAAACAGCCAGTGTTGGTCCGAGGAGGAAGACCGCTGCGTTGGGACTGGATGCACAACAACTTCCCCAGAAAACAGTAAAATCCAGACTGAAACGTGTGAAGCTCTCTCGCTCCCGGCCACCAGCCTTTAGCTAACAAGGTTGCGCATTTTTTTCTTTTAAAATTATTATTATTTTCGGCTAAACTTGAGCCACAGGAGAAAACAACGTGTCCCGGTCCGAAAACCCCTGAACTGACCAAAGGAGCGGAAAAAAAACTTTCCAGTTACTGTGAAGTTTTTAAGTTTTTAACTGTAGCGTTAAGGTTTGGTTTCCTTTGCTACGTGCTGCTCCTACCGTATCAAGCTAACCTCAACAGACCCGAAGAAACTGGGCGAGAGCAGCCCGTGTGCTGGTGGTTTGGGTTAGTCCCTTTATCCCAAAACGTTCCGCTGGCGATAAAACGAAGTCTCCTCACCTCTGAAAAACGACCCCTAAAGTTGTTCAACTCGCTCTACAAAGATGGCTCGAGCACGAGCTGTCGTTCGCTGTTATAATCTGACAAAAAAGACACTCTGGAGTGAATCCTAGAAAGTATTTTGACCAGTCCTGACGGAGAAATGCTGTTAAACAACGAGAGTCCGGGCTGCTCCAAACCTCCCCCCTTAAATCTGAGACTATGCGCATCCTCCGGACCGTCGTCAACGTCCAGACCACCACATACACAACATCCGCTCCCGGCTTACAAAATAAAAGCCCAGAGGAGCACGCGCCCAGAAAACTGTCCACGAGCAACAGTGGTTGAGTTGGTGGAGTGACTGAACTGAACTCAAGTTATTTGGAGCTGAAAAAATATTTATTTATTTATTTAAACATAATTATCCAGCTTAGTGATTATTTCTGCTTTCTGCTTCACTTCAAATGTTAATTCTTCATTCAAAACGCAATTTTGTAAACATCAAGCATTTATCAAAGATTAGATGGTGGTAAATGGTGGTGGTATGCATGAATTAATAAAATGTGTGTATTGAAATAGAAAATGCACATCAGCACCAGAGAGGAGAACGATATTTTCTGTTTCTTTTTATATATGTATCCGGTAAAAAGTTTCCACAATGTGACAATGAATTGCTCATATTTTATTCAAGTCTTACTTCAGTTTACACTGGGATTTATTTGTGGTTCTTCAATGTTATTTCCATTTAAGTTTGAATATAATTATTAAAATAACTAACTTGTTTGACCTCACCTTTAAAAAAATAGAAATTTATCTACTTTGTGATTTTTTTTCAGAGTATATATTTACTGTATTAAATGCTCTTGTCTATACACATGCAGATATTTATTTTCCCTTTAACATGAAACTGCAACCTTTATTTTCAACGTAAAATCACCGGAACTTCGCCATTACTTGGGATTTTATTTTCCAACTTGACGCAGGTCTTCTCTGGCTGGTAGAAACCAGGCTCCCCCTGCCATCCACTGCACCTCTCCAACAGAGCTCCACCGAGTCTCCACACCGCGCTCTTTGCATTGTGGGATTGGAGACCTAAACAACCAGGAAACCAAAGCTCTAATACCATGAACAATTAGAGCAGAGTGCATCATCTTTCATTTACAGTCGTAGATAAAACTATACAGTTATCTGACTGCATATATCTGAGCACAACATAAACTATGTAAGACATATATATGTTGGCTATATGGTAATAAAAGATAATACAAAACTATAGAGTTGAAGAAGATTCCTATAAGATTTGACAGAAACCACATGAAACAGGATTATTCTGAACAGAACTTTGTTTTAGAATAGCACTAAAACTACTGCCGAGAAGAGTCCATTGTAGACGTATAAGAATAGTAATGTATTGCATTTTAGAGAGGAGATGGGCTCTTTGTGAAATCTTTAAGGACTACATTTTCCAAACTACAATTATACTGTTCTTTGAAAGGAGTTCATGAATGTAAAACAGATGTGTGAGGAGATTTTTACTGACTGAAAAAGAAAGAAATTATATGAGTATCTATGAGGTAAACTTGTTTTGATGCAACATTTCAGCTAACCAGCATGTATACATCAACAAAAACGGGCACTTTCAAGAGCTTCCCAAAGCAACTATAAAATAAGTTTATTGTGTCGGAGTAAGGATCATATGCTTTGGCAGGATTTCAAAGAGAATCAGAATTTCAAATGTGTCTGCCAAGTCAGCACAAACACAAGTTTTTCAAGCCTGATCAAACACACAGTTCATATATAAAGTGCTCATATGGCCTTTGATTTCATGTCACAATTGACAATGATTGACGACTGAAGCTGCAGAGACACATGAAGCCCAGCTTGGTATGGGAAACAAAGACACAGATCCGTGATTTAAAACGTGTTGGCCTTTCATCTTTCATGCAGTCCTAACTTACTGATGTTAGGGACATTCATTATTTGCTTTACTTCACTGGGGAACCAGAATTTACATTGTGAAGATCATTACTGGAGAGAGTCACACGCAAAACTAACTGAACCTCACAAAAGCAGATACTCAATACTGCTCTGGATTTATAGATAGTTGCACCATTCTACTCTGTTCCTTTAGTAACAAAGCAAACATCATATGTTACTGCTGTTATAGTGGTTGCAACACAAGCTCCAAACAGCAAACACAGGGGGATAGATTAGTTACACAACATATTTCTTTGACTCGTACAGATTGGATGAAGTGTTAAAACAGTGAACTTAAAATATTTTTTTTTAATCGTAAAAAGAAAGTGAAAGAACTGTTTTCAACTTAGCAACTGCTGAATAAACAAAAACAATTACAAGTCACACCTGGAAATCCTTCAAATTATTATTTAGTTAACAGCTGCTTTGTTTTTCTCAAGGGCTAGCCTAATTAAATACAGATCTCATCTAGGTGTAAGTTTTAAATGTCACTTGTAGTGCTAACTTTGCCACACGTGTTATAATTAGTTCGAACCTCTGCTCCGTTTCATTAACTTTTCTTAAAGAAGAACACTACTGGTTTTGCACATCTGTGAGTTCACAGCTGTTGGAGGGCCACTGCCTTTGTTAAAACGGTTTCATAATAATAGTTGTGTAAAGCCTTTTGTTTTTCCAGAGGAAACCGTGTGAAGTCTGATAAGTTATCTCAAAGGCATCACTTGATACAATTCATCAGACTTAATGGTCAGCTGGGTTTGAGAGTGAAAACAATCTGGTTGGAGCTCATCAAATCTGATCTCAGATCCAGGCTTCAACAGTTTGAGCTGCACTAGCTGCTACAGACAAAATCACACCGAAATCTACTATTGGTGGTTGAGTTGCAGATGGCAGAGGGCAATGTGGGCGCTAGGTTTTGTTTTCATGCCGAGAATGAGATGAAATGATTGATAATGCTCTCCTGTCTACTAACTAACTACCAACAGCCAGTTAGTTTTTGATGGCGTGTAGTGACATCCTTGAGCTTTTCCTTAGTCTGTAGTCATCACCACTCCCAAGCAACTAGTGGAGACTCCAGGAGGTGACTGGCAGATCCAAGAAGTAGTCCAGCATAATGTGTTTTATTTAGAATTTGGTATGTGGATTAAAAACACAACATTAGTGCTCATTAGTGGTTTTGAGATGCTGATAGTCAGAGTTTGTTGCCTTAGACACAGACAGGCTAACAATTTTCTTTGTTTCCAAGCTTCATGCTAAGCTACGCTAAAGAGCTGTTGCTGTAACTTTAAATTTAGCGTATGCGTGGGACAATCTTTTCATCAAATTCTTGACAAGCTAGAAAATATCTCATTTAATGTTGATTATTATTTGAAGTTATACTGACTGACTGTGATGCTAATCTTCAAGGTACGCTTTTAGATGTATTTATTTTAGTCAGACAGTCGTGCTTTTTAGATTTATAAACACTGTTTTTCAGTTTGTCTCTCTTAGTTTCTCAAATTAACTCATGACTTCAAACAAAACAGTGAACTATAAAGTACATGAAGTGTGAATCTGACAACCACACACATACCAGAGAAAAACCATGCAAGTTTATTAGGGCAGCTAATAGTGAGAGTTAAACGTGCATGTGCCACCACCAGCCACATCTTACAATTTCAGAGGAGCAACCAAGACGGAGAAGATCTTTGATGCGACAGCAGTTTGAAACCAGATTTTTATAGGCATTTTTTTTTCTTTTTGTGCCACTGATAAAGAGTTCCCTTGAGACGTGCACCAAGCTGTTAATGATTTAAAAAAAGTTCAACACAGAACATAAAAGCCTCGGCAGAATCCATTAGCCTACATATGGTGATTGTTTATCCATTTGGTTGCTTATTGTTTTTCTCTGATGGTAGGAGCTGAGTGATATATCGGGAACTCTGAAAATCTTCACCTCAGTCTCAACAGAGACAGCTCAGGGTGATAAAAACTTGTGCAAAACAGATGTGACAAATGTTCAGAAAGTGATCGCAGACCAATGAAAGGGAGTCTTCGGTTGTTTACAGCAGCAGCACAGGGGAGACACACTGTCTGTATTTCTATACAAGTTCACTAGCACACGAGACAATAAAAGCTTGTATAATGTCAGGCTAATCTGAAAGGGGTTCATTCACTAATCATTAACCTGCTCCTGTGATGTGTACATGCCATGGTAGTTGAAGAATTGTATAAGCTCGCTGACAGGAAATGCCATAAAGTGAAGGCACAAAGTTCATGACTTTTATTCATAATTACAGCGTGAAGTTATTTTTCACTAGGATGAAAATGCAAAAAAATAATAATAACAGGTTGTCAACAAAGGTCATAAATGTAAATCAGTCATATACCCAAGATACTGATATCTGTGTGGGCTTTAAAGTCAGTTAAACCTTTGCTTAGATGCTGCTGACAAAGGCTGAGCCTGCACACAGTTTGTTTTAAGATGAGGTGGGGCATTTCTGATCACTCCTCGCTTTCTTTCAGCATAAGGAAATGTGCCGGACACTGTCAAAGCCAGGAATACCTTATGCAAAAGCAAACTGAAGGCAGGCTAAGCCACATATAAGCATGAGAACAAACTCACAATCATGCAATCCTCAGAGTGCACAATATCCCCAGGGATGCTTTGCATGATGATTTCCCTAGCAGCTTCTTCATCACCCCAAAGTGGTGTTTTATTGTACTCACTTTTCGTGTTTGCATTCCATTGTTACTGGGCAAGTACAAATATCCTCCTTTATGAACAAAAACCTCAGACAGGCCTTCCTCTACATCGCCTGAACCCAGCCCTCATCCATCCATCAGCATTACCCCTGTACTACACAAGGCCCCCCAAGCTCTCTGCTCACCGCCCCCAGCCTACTCTTTGACATAACGCTGTTGTGGCTTTCCGGGCCTTTATGCTGGCTGTTGTCTTAGGCAGATTGAAGACCCTTTGTGTGCATCAGCCCCGGTCCTGAGTGGCAGAGAAGAACCTGCTGGGCTGCGAGTGGAGAGACAGGAATGCGCATATGAATGGCCTAGTATGTGCTGGGCACCTACTGACAGAGGGACGGCGAGCCTCTGTGAGTCTTAGTTCATCAGCGTAACCATCTTGTTCAATTAAACGTGCAGCCCGGTGTTGTGTTCCCTGGATATTAACACTGAATGGGTGTATTGTCATGGCTGTTGGTGAATATTTTGTTTAGTATTGTAGAGAGGCGCTTAACAAATAAGGTGCCCGTTCCATTGTTCTAGTTGTGAATGATTGAAATGCAGATTTTTTCCCCCTATTATGTTACAGTCAAGTTCTTGATATGAAAGCAAATGTAGAAACTTATTCATCAGATCTTTATCAGGCCTTTTTAAGCTTCAATATAACACCAGAGCTTTCAGATGTAAATTTCTTCCAGTTGCCTAAAAGTCTTGAAATTGTCACCTTAGGATCTTTTTTCTTTTTTTGTATTTTCATAACCTTTTCAAATTACTTCAGGAATCAGTCAGATCCTTTACTTAAAAAGAAGTACCAAAAACACCTTACTTTGAAATGCATCATTAAAAAGTTCTTAGAGTATTAAAAGGTATAATAATTTAAAAAAGAAAAGAAAAGAAAATGACCATTGTGTGAGTGTCATTCTATAATATGGATTGCTATTACAAGCAATTTGATGTACAACTAGTATTTTAATGTTTTATGTGATGGAGTTCATCTTATTTTACTTTCCATTAAATAGTTTGGTTTTATACCAAGCTAATGTTTTTACAAGTGCATCGCATGTTGTGTGTAAAGATTAATCTGTAAAGGAACTAGTAAAAAAGCATATGTAAAAAGCACTATAATTTCCCTGCACTGTAAAGTGAAGTGGAAGTATTAGGAGCATTTTTAAACACAAAATAGTATGTTATCCATGTGGCTCTGTAAGCAGTCTCTAAAACCTCCACCTTTATGAGACTGTTTGTATGAACTTAACCAATTCTCTCATCCGCATAAGCTACACAGGTAAATTTGAAGAACTACACAGAAAATAGACCAGCGAATCAAGACTCGGTAGGGTGCAATATAGTATGCATGTGAACAATTGCTGGGAAAACTCAAGTGCACTGAACAATAGACATACAGTATACAGTAAATGTGCACAGTTCCTGTGCAGATTTTACAGATCATACATAACAAAGCTGATTTGTAACAAACTTCTTTTTTGATGGGATCTAGATATATGATCCCAAAAGCTTCATTAATTGTCCTCTGACTCATATGGCACAGCTTATGGGATGTTTGTCTGGCCATGCTTTTGAGAAGATTACATCTCCATAATCAATAAAAAAAAACTTAACTATGCACCATGGCTTCTAAAAAAAAAAGAAGAAAAAAAGAACATCTGGGAAAATTAACTTCCCACTGCAAACATATCCACGGTAATACAAAAATTACAAAATGCTGAGCACTACCTCGCTGGGATATTCTGTCATGTTTATGATCACAGTTAGTGACATTTTAAAATTATCCAGATGTGCATTTTTATCCATATTGGGCTATGGGAACTCAAACTCAAATGGCGCCCATATCCATCTACAGTGAAGCTCAATCAAAATCAAAATCAAAATCAAAACCTAACAAGTATGTTGATTACACCTACAAAAACATATTCCTATTTGTGTGTGGCTGTATCACCTGATAAGCTGAACATTTTCCACAGTTGCAGTGCTGATTGCCTGGAAGAGCTGAGCTGCAGCCCTCTGGACTCATGGCTCTCATCACCTGCTGACCTAGAAAGTGGGATCGTAAGATCTGCAACATCACTTCAACCAGCAGACAACATGCTGCTTTGAAGTGGGAGTGGGCCTAAATTGGATTATGCAGCATCTCTTAGGAGCAGCTCCCGTAGATTTGATTACACACGCCCCCTCACCCGACACCCCACACTCCTACTTCCCCAAACCAGATGAGATGGTGTGGGGCGGTCCTCCATGACAGAGTCTGGTATTGCAGTTTTTAATGTGTGCCCATCTGCCAGGCATTTACCTGATTACTTTGGGATAACTCAGACAGGTCCAGCTCTGCCAGGGCAGCTGGGAGGCCAGAGAATGACATTAAGATGGACACAGAAAGATCAGGACCAGATGACCCATGTACCCATATTAACAAGGAATCACATATCACCTAAATGGAGAAAATTGACATTTGGCCAAACTGAATATGAACCACATTTTTTTTTTATGTTTAGTTACACCTATTTGGCCTCAAAAACAACTAATTTCACTGTGGTAGTGGGGATAGTGGACAAATATTCACAGAGCAAAAGTTATTCTTATTGTGCTGTTTAAAATAAAGTCCAGAGCATGACTACAAATCCTCCACACAAACGTGGCATACAGACCACCTTCTATTTCTGAAGAAAATAACATCCAGTGCTGGTTTAACTTGGGCTCATTATGGTGGAAGTGGGTTCCAGGGCCAGGAAGTTTCATTGCTTTCCAAATAAATCTCACTAAACAGAGCTGTAATCCAAATTCCTAGTCTTGTGGAGTCCTCACATTACGCGAAAGCCCACAAAAGCCAGACATAAAAATTACGCTATACCCTTCTAGATGTTACTCGTTACAACATTTGTACAGACAAAAAGGAGTGAAGTAACACGGCTGCTTGAGAGCAACTTCAAAAAAAGGGTGGAAAATATCTCTTTTTTTTTTTGACATTGCTGCTCATTTTCACCAGTCACCAGGCCAGTTTCTGATTGCTTCCACATAAAGGGGCAAAGCAGCTCTCAAATTCAAACCAGCTCATGAAAAATTATCAAAAACGAATGAGGCCCTTTAACATTCCTCCAGGTTTTACCGAGTGACACAGAGGGTTTTCATTACCTCGCTCCCTGCTAGCACATCTAAGACATCACCTTTGATTATGTTACATAGAACCTGGCAAGGGAACAATCAGAGGGTGCTGTGGGCGGGTGTGATAGTCTGTGTGCTGGTCAAAATTACTGGTTTGACTCAAACAGCATAATGTGCTTTTGTTTGTTGAGCCATTTTGATAACAAACGGGGATATCTTCTGACCAATCTCCTCAATGACCAGTGAGAAAACAGGCTGAGCCGTACACTGCTATTACTGACATGTGGCGCTCGAGTAGGGTGATCCTGGCAACAACTCCTCAGCTGTGTGGAAGGAGGAACTTGTCAGTGAGCGTAAACAGCTCTCTTGGCTCAGTTCTGCATGCTAAAATGCCCCAGTCCCACCCCCCAACTCCCGACACCCCATCTCCTTGTGCTGTGTGGCGTCAGCTGCAATGAGCTCCAGATGTGGCCTGGCACCCCTCCAGTCACGGTGCTGGATGTGGTTTGAAGGTAGTTTGGAAACACCACCCACCAGCGGACCCAATGAAAGTTCCTCAGACTGCAGCGAGAGGTTTCAGTCGTGGGTTTGTACTTGTGCGGACTTCAGGAGCGCAGAAGGAGTGCAGTACTCGCTCTGCACATCTGTGGAAGGCTGAGGGGAAACGGTATCTGCCTCTTCTATGTGCATGTGTTACTTATTGAACATGCTTTGAATAAGTGAGCAAGTGAGACAATAGTTAAAAGTATTTCCATCTGTTTGAAGAGATATGGAAATATCAACATCCTTTATTCACCCCCAGGGTTCAAACCTTTGTTCCCTTTGCATATAAATACCAGTTTAAAAAGCACTCAGAAATGTGCTCTGCATTCGATAACCTCAGAAAAGTTGAATCATCTCAGTCAGAGCAGCACAATTAAAGCTAAGAGCTGATAATACATTTAAAACTGTTGTTAAAATGCTGCATTTAAAAAAGACCTGTAAGATGTGTGATGGTGAAACTATTATTTAATTTAGCTCAATCTTCCATTATAGATCAGAATGATTCTCAGAGATGTGTCAAAGATTACAGGTATGACAGAACAGGAGCCAGATCTTCAACTTGCAGAGACATAAAAGTACAGTAGGCCCAGTTGAAACATGTTACTATTACCAAGCCAACAGTAAAATATGCAAGGTAAGCACAAGTGTTACTGAAGACCATGTTACATTTAGCAACATGTCAAAATGACCTGAAATTTTAAGACGTTTAGAAAATAATCAATAATCTGCAACAGTTCAATCTTCAGCTGATTGCTATTATTTCATCAATACACACTCAATAACTCAGTGTGGTGGCAGATACATGATATATTCAACTGAGCTTTGGTATCTTCCATGATTCTTTCCTAGATTGATACACGTCTCTTTCTCTAACAGTTCGTTCAGTTTTCCAGCAGTGAGCTGAGAAGATCGGATGAGGTCACTGTCTCTGAGCTGCCAGCTAATTCACATGCTGGGGCTGAAAAAACCATATGCCGCTTGTAAGACAATAGCTCCACCTGCTGCCAGAGATGAAAAAAACCCAGAGGGATCAGGTCACATACATTAATTTGCCAGACAAAGTTAAACAAATAACCCCAAAGATGGTAACCTACTGATTACTGCTGCAGAGAGAAAATACCTGTGTTTGTTGGGCACTGTTTGATTGATTTGGGAGGTTGCATTTCATGTAGATTCTTTCAAATTACTCTGATGAAATTGTGTTTATATGTAGAAGAGAAGAGACAAGACACTCCTGAGAACGCTCTGTTCCTTTTAAACAAGGCTGTTGTCCCTGTCCACCCATCAACGGCGAACGTATTTACCACCCCTACTCCTGAATTGAACTTAAATATCTGTATCCACCGTGAAACATCAACAAATGAACAGTAAAATCCATCGTACCTACACAACATGCAAGTCTGAAGATTCAGACACTTACATCAAAGCAGATGGAGAGGTCCAAGCAATCACTTGATTTTCCCTCCTCTCCATTACTCATCAGCTCTCACACCCCAGTTGAAAACCTCAGTCATAACTTGCTCATGAAAATGAAAATGTCTTAATGGACAATTGAATTAATTGGAACTGTTTAAGTGGAATTAAACAACTATCTGACAAAAGTGCAACATTTGGCAGACTTAACAAAAGCGTAATGAGCAGACAAGTAATGACAGGGAAATCAAAACAGAATGATGTTTATAGTACAGAGCAGGAATATGTAATGCTGTGTTCACACTGTGTCACTCAGTGGCTTTTTGCTGATGCTCAGTTGAGATAAAAAAGTGTAGTGAATCCAGGTCGACCACATCAGGACTTAAGTGGACCTCACCTTGTATGCTTCCAGGTCATGTCATTTGTCTGATCTTAACAGCTCAGCATGTTCCAGATAGTAGTGTGTCCCTTGTCACCCAGGTGGCTTTAAGAGCTCCTGCAGATGTCCCTGCTGTGCCAGCTGGTAGGGTAGCTGGAGCCTCTTGTTGGCCTGACTGCAGAGTGCTGGACACTGCTCAAGAAGCAGCTGACACACCTCTTCATGACCCCGTTCTGCAGCCTGCACCAGCATTCAACAGAGTAACAAATACAGGCACTCTTTAAATAATCATCTCTCTGAAAAGGTTGTATTGTGTTACTGCTGGCAGTTCTGTACCTTGTGTAAAGGGGATGCACCATCATCATCACAGAGCCTTGGATCTGCCTTGTGGTCAACAAGGAGTCTAACTACGTCCAGGTGACCGCAGTAGGCTGCTCGGTGCAGGGGTGTGGCACCGCCTGGTGTCTGGGGAGATGCACAGGCACCACTCTCAAGAAGAAACTTGCAGACAGGAAGATGGCCGCTGCGACTGGCATAATGCTGGGATCAAACAGACTGAGTTGAAGGCCAAATTTATATGTGCGAGAACAGAGGTTACTGTGGTACGACTAAAGAAAAACACATTCCCAGAAAACGAACCAGAGCTGTGTACCCTGAAGAGTCTCTCAGGTTAGGGTCTGTGCCCTTCTGGGCCAGGGACTCAACTCTCTCCAAATCCCCATCCATTGCAGCAGACCAGATACCTGAAGAGAAGAATGACACATAGATCAGCATTGAGCTTCACTGACACAGTGGTCATATCAGGAAAAATGGCAGTCTTGTAAAGGAAAGGAAATATGCCTCGGTTTGAGACTGGAGGCGTCTTAAGTCAAAGAGAACACAGTCAGTACAGACAGAGTCACCGCTATGCCCTAACTCGGCCACCATACACATTAATGCAAACCTCGTTCAAAATCCATTTCATTCAGCGTCTGGTAAACACTAGGAGAGGAGACTGGATGGGAACAACACGAGCACTGATGTCTGCCTGACGCCATTGTGTTAATCCACACAAACAGGACAAGAAATTATTCAAAGCAGAGGCCGAAGACTTTAAATCATAGAGTTACTGGTCTGAGTTACTATGAACAGCATCACGCAGTTTGACCAACGTGTTTCCTCTTCTGTCTTTGGTGGTAGACATTTATTCGCTTCCAAACGCACGAGTCTACGCATTAAAGAATTAAACTGATGTTTAAACGAGTGACAGTATGAGTCACATTAGAATTAAAACAGATTATCCTATTTCTGTCTGTCACACAACACCAGAACTGCAACTTTTCGTTTGCGGTAGAACTCGGACGCATGAAGATAGCGTACGTACGTAGACCAATCACAGAGCCGCGGTCCGAAGGCGCCCTTCAGGTACCCTCGGTCCTTCGATGTTTGCTTAGACGAAACAAGTGACGGCACAATTTTTTTCAATTATGGTGGCATAATGATAATAAAGGTTGCACCACTGAATTGATGCAGCTGATGATACTGTTAACTATACAGTATAATAACATAAGTTGTACTTTAGAAAAAACGCCCCCTGAGCTTCGTTTACATTGATTTCTCAGAATCTCATTTTCTTGCATGCATTTAAACGCATCTTTTGTCTCGTGTTGTTGTCTGATGCAGCTAGCTAGCCAGCCAGTTTGACTCGGCAAACAAGTAGCTGGCTGAGGCTGCGTTATTGTTGAAATTATAGCAGTACTTCTAACCAAAGCGCAAAAAGAATGAGAAGAGTTACGTTGTTTATTAACGGGACATCTAAAAATGGCAAGGTGGGTAACAGCTCGGGCTGTTCAGTGTGGGAGCTTGGGCCGCAGAATGACTGGCTTTTTCCATTGAGCATACGTGTTTCATTATTATATGTAACTAATCCATCGTGCAATGCAACTACTGCATATTATCAGCATCAGACACGTGGAGTCGCTGATTACTTTTTCCTTTATTACATTGTTTCTCCATGTAAGAACAGTGTAACAGTTAGCTCGCTGCTAACTGCGACTCATTAATCTTGTATTAGACAGGAATGACCCATTTTGTTTCAGGCTTAAATCCCTAACAGCCCATATATGTTGTCATCTTTTTCTTTTTTCTTTTTTTTTAGGTTGTAGCAGTTTACGGGACCTTGTCCGACTTACTATCCGTAGCAAGCAATAAGTTAGGAATCAAAGCCTCTTGTTTATACAATGGAAAGGGTGGTCTTATAGATGACATTGCCCTTATAAGGTAAGCTACCACCGTGAAAATACATGTATTGCGAAATTATAATGGACGGATCACCTCATTGTGTCTGTCTGTGCTCCTAACAGAGATGACGACGTGCTGTACGTGTCAGAAGGAGATCCATTTATCGGTGAGTGCTGCAGGAGTCTCATCCACCCTCAGTTCAAGTGTTGACACATCTTCAGCAGCACTTTACCTTTCTCCCTAATATTACAGATCCTCAGAGTGAAGCCAAGCTCAGATCTGATCCACATGGAGCACACACTGATTGGCTCACCCTCAATATCGGTGGACGTCTCTTTACCACTACCAGGTATCTATCTAACACTGCACACAAGAACAGTGGATGGAGATTTTGATACTACACTGTATGTCATTTTATCTTTGCTGACTGTGCCTGTTTTGTGTCCAGGAGCACTTTGGTCAGCAAGGAGCCAGAGAGTATGCTTGCGCACATGTTTCGAGAGAAAGGTAGTTTATAGCCACTGAGCAAACTGTCCAATTAACAAGCAGTCCGATGTATGTGAGCCATCGTTTTGACAGGGATTTGTCAACCTCTGTTTGCTCCAGATGTGTGGGGCAACAAGCAGGACGAGCATGGGGCTTACCTAATCGATCGCAGCCCTGAATACTTTGAGCCGATCCTCAACTACTTGAGACATGGTCAGCTCATTATAAATGAAGGCATAAATATACGAGGTGAGATAATGGCACGTTGATGCAGTCTACCAGAATCACTCATTATCAATATAAATGCATAAATTCACACAGCAATGTTTTGATGATGCAGAGATTGGTAGCATTGTCTCAAATGTCCTCCAGGTGTCCTAGAGGAGGCTCGGTTCTTTGGGATTGAGCAGCTTGCCGAACAGCTGGAAGTAGCAATCAAGGTAATATGAAATGTGGAGGACAAACATCTTACATGTGGTTATTCAGTCTCTCTCTTGAATGCATCCTGACTTATCATGTGGTTACTTTCTACACAGAATACACAGCCACCTGAGGACCACTCTCCCATTTCCCGCAAGGAGTTTGTTCGCTTTCTCCTGGCAACGCCCACCAAATCAGAGCTCCGCTGTCAGGTACAGCATAATGACAGTATATGCATTTATTCTGTAATGTCACTATATTATCAAGTTTATGTTCGACACTATTACTCCTACTGTTTATAGGGACTGAATTTCAGTGGTGCTGACCTGTCTCGACTTGATCTGCGCTACATAAATTTTAAGATGGCTAATCTGAGCCGCTGCAATCTGACACATGCCAACCTGTGCTGCTCCAACCTGGAGCGGGCCGATCTCTCTGGGGCCAACCTGGATGTAAGTCTGAAAACTCTTTTCTTGTCAGCACTAAATGATTCATAGTAAGTCAGTGCAGAATGAAGTCAAGATGTCCTCCACTATGGGGAAGTGAACATTTCCTTCTTCTAAGATGCATGGATTGTTTCTGTGTTATTTTTAATTGTTGGCCTTCCAATTGGTGGGTACAGTTCAACTCTCATAATCACACCATTGGAAAATTAACAAGCAGTTTGTTTTTGATGGTGTCAAAAAGTTTGTAGGAATCGTGTGTAATAATGGCGAATGTGATTCCCTCAGTCTGGTAACATACCATGAACTTGCATGACTAGAGTTGATGTTTTGGTTTTCATTTTTCCAGGGCGCTAACTTACAAGGTGTTAAGATGCTCTGTTCCAATGCCGAGGGAGCTTCTCTCAAGGGATGCAATTTTGAAGATCCATCTGGACTGAAGGCGAACCTGGAAGGTAACCTGCCAAAAATGTTCGATCAAAAGGAAACCACATACCACATTTGCAGCCATGAAGTCACTGGATGTTTTGTGTCCAGGTGCTAACCTGAAAGGAGTGGACATGGAAGGAAGCCAGATGACTGGTATCAACCTACGCGTGGCAACTCTGAAAAATGCAAAGCTCAAGAACTGTAACCTGCGGGGGGCCACTTTAGCAGGGACTGATCTCGAGGTGAGTTACCTCTAAAAGTGCTCATGTTGACTCAGCTGGAAGCCGTAATTACAGCAGCTGTTTAGGGACAAAAAGGATGAAATGATTTTATAGATGATTTTACAATTTATTGGTGGCACCAGAATCTTTGCCAGGATGGCTTTATCTCTGATACCTCGGCTAGGATATGAGAATGTTATGATATTACACTACTGTAGATGGATATCTGTGGACAGAGGAACAATGAAGTCCTATTCATCTTTGTTAGAAATGAATGGTCCTGACTTAAGTTGTCTAGATCTGAGACTCATGTTCTTAAGTAAATAAATGTGCTCCTTGGCAGAGATTTCAGTTTTCAGTTTGATTTTGCTGGATTGTAAGATGAGCAAGCTTTTGGGTGAGCTTGTGTGGTGCCTTGTGTTCAGTGTAAGCAGACTAACTTTCTTAGCCCCCAGAGTATATGACAGCCATCAATGAATATGTGAGATTTTGTTCATTCGTTTCTGACCAGATAAAATAACATTAACCAGTTACCAGTGTAGGTTTTACAGAAGAGTAGCAGAACTAAGCTTTAGCAGTAGAGCCACAATTATTAGTTGGTACACAGAAAAGTGCTCAACCTCAAGTTTGATGATTGATTCATCTCGTGTTTTTATTTAGAGGAATGATGTTAATAAAGTTGTGTTTTACACAGTTTTTGGACAGAACAAGTAATCTAACTATGTCAGCTTGCACTGTGGGAAATCGCTCTGTACATTTTCACCATTTCAGAAACTAAAATGATGAATCAGCAAGTAATGAAAAATGACTGTTGCTGCCCTACATAGCACGTCGTCTGGAATTAAATTACCAGTAAAATGTTCAAAATGTAAAAAATTTCAGCCTGCTTCAGTCCAAATCCTCCTGCCTCACCACGGGTCCCTGCTGCCCTCTGTTTTTTTGCAGAACTGTGACCTGTCTGGCTGTGATCTACAAGAAGCCAACCTGAGAGGGTCCAATGTGAAAGGAGCCATTTTTGAAGAGATGCTGACCCCTTTGCACATGTCACAAAGTGTCAGATAACTCACCACATCATCCAGTGTGGGTCACAGCTGGCTTCTTTAAAGCTCTTCTCCTCCAGTCAGCCTCTCCCCTATTACCCTCCTATCAATCTCTCTTTACCTGCCTGCAGCACAGGTAGTTTTATGCACATCCCTGGCATTCCACCAATATTATGTTAGCTTTAAATACCTTGCACTAGAATTTATCCAGGGTTGCTCATGTATGTATGGTAGGATGTTTTTAAATGTTCAGCTGCATATATCACCAAAACAAAGTCATGTTTCTTCTAGCGTTTGGAGATATGTCTGGATGGAATCCAGTGACTATACTGACATGTTACGCTAATGGGAGTCAAAGTCAGATTATCCGTGTGAGCACCGAGCCTCACCGAATGCTGCTGTAGCAGAAATTGAAGGGGTCATTTACCAATAACTGTGTCATTATATATTTCTTTTTGAGTATGTAACTTAATTTTTTGCTGGGTTCAACATATTTCAAAGGAAGAAATGCAAGCCAAAGCCATACAACAGCACAGTCTAAAAGGCTAAAAGTGATGTTAGTGCACCGTTAAACTATGCGGCAGGCTAGTTAGTTATAAACACAGCTTGGGTATGCAATACAAGATTTACAGCTGTGAGGTTTCTCCTTTCCTACTTTTAAATATCGTGATGTTTAAAAAAACAAACTTTCCTTGTTTTACGCTCTGTGAATCTACCTCTTCTTTTGTTTAATCCAGTGTGAGTGATCCACGGTTGCATGCATTTGACTGTGGCACTTCTTATTGTAATGTCTGTGTATACCATTCATTATTCTTACCATTCTGAGGAAATAATCCAACTTGTTGTGCTTTAACAGAAAGCCATTTTAAGTGTTCATATTTGTCAAAGTGGGTTTACCTGGAAACATGATCCATGTATCAATGTATATCACTTAGTCATGCTTTGAACTTATTTGCACAATTATATGTTAACTTGTAACATGTTATACCTTATCACCAAAAATGTTTGGTGCTTGTAATCTTATGTAAATCAAATCCAGTGCTTCCAAATCTTTCCAAAAAAACAAAAATGTCACTAGAGTGAGCAGGTGTTGTCAGCTGTATTGTTTAGGGTCTCACTTCATTTCTTACTACAGTGTCCGTTTGCATGTGTGAAGAGTTATACTCATCTATGACTGGTGAAGTTTCTTTAGCTGTAGCTCAAAGCTGCTCCGATGCAATACTAATCACTCAGTTCAATAGTAGGTACCCAGCCTGTGAGAATGAATGATGAAGGCAATCATGTGTATTTCACCTTGAGAGTGAAAATCAATTGAAGAGCTATGGTTATTTATTTTAATACATCTCACTGAATGCAATATGCGGCAAAGATTGGTTTGTGTTTGAGAGAGGGAGTGGTGTCCGTCTCCCTATCTATGATTATTGCACTCGACCGTGGAAATTATGTATTTCCATAAATGACTGTTATGAATAAACTACAAAGACGAAGATGTTTTCTTTTGTTGTGTCTGAGTTGGAGATGAACAAGTGTTTTGTGCATTCAAAATACACTAGTACCATAAAATGACTCGAAACAGGTGAAAATGGTTGATGGTTTGTGGGTAAAGTGTGCTCCAAATGTGAGCTTTTAAACAGCTCTGCGGGGCGCCAGCAAGTGTAGCTTAATCCTACTTTGTCACCCCCTGTAGTGATGTGTTGGGTTAAGTGAGATGGAAGCATCACAGGCTTATATAAAGCTTGGGAAATAGTTTGAAGGAGCTCTCACAAAGGACTACAGAGGAACAAATCAGAGACGTTGCGTTCTGCAGAGAAGGTAAAAAAAAAATGTGATGGGCTGAGAGCCAACAGATTCTGGGGTTAAACTAAGGAAAATTACTGACACCTGTGTTATTTTTCCACAGAATGGGTGTGAAAACCTTGGCACTGTGGCTGCTCGTGGGGACACTGGTGCCACAGCACTGCTGTCAGCACTGGTCATATGGACTGAGCCCAGGAGGAAAGAGGGAACTGGATAGTCTCTCAGACACACTGGCCAATGTAAGCATTCATCAGTCTCAGTGCTCCTTACACACTGGACTCTTCTCTTTCCTCCTGTACAAATTCATTGTCATGTTTTTCTTAACAGATAGTTGAAGCGGCTCCACGCGGGGAGAGACCTGGCAGCATTTGGAGCTGCGTGGAAGAATCACCTTTTCCCAAAGTTTACAGAATGAAAGGATTACTTGTAAGTGTTGCTAATTTGTCATTTATACATTTGATTTTTCTCTCCTAATAAACCTATGAATATTGTCAAGACGTAACCTTCATTTGAGGTTTGAATTGATTCTCCAGTTCTCTGACTGTTCTCTTGCAGGGCAGTGCCATTGACAGGGAGAATGGACACAGATCATATAAAAAATGATGATGACTTCATTTACTAAGAATTGTATTAAAACAGTTGTTGTGGTTATTGCAAATCAGTTGTTTAATAAACTTTTACTGCTACACTGCTCTGTCTCCAAGTTGGTTTGTTTTTTTAAATACATATTCCCTGTGATCAAGCAAGCATTGTGTTCACTGAGCAAGAAAATGTACATGGTGTTTTTAAAGATTTGTTTTTGGCTCAACTTGGTTTAGGATTAATTCTGCTGTCTCTCTACTACACCTGCCACAGGCAGCTCTCAAGGAGTGGGCTGCTGCTTGTCTGTTCTTTTGAGCTCCCAGATGTGCATGGATCTATATGGGCTTATACTTGAACTCTCAACGGGCCGGGCCCGAGGCTCCGGGTTTCAGCACCGTGTGTGGGCCCGCGTCTGGTTTTAATCGGGATAAACATCGCACACCAGCTCAACCAGACCTCTGCAAGCATAACTAAACGATCACGAGTGTTTTTTCTCAGGGGCAACAGGTAGATCACAGGTAAACTCCGCTGTCAGGTATTTACTGTGTGGTGGCCGCCGGCAGTCCTGGACTACCGGCCGTTCTGTGAGTCTCCAGACCACACAGACGGCCTGTCCGCCCCTGGCTCTGTCTGAAATATCAAAGATAAACACATGTGGTCGCTCCAGGTGTTGATACATGCAAACTTGAAACCATCTGAGTGACGAGATCTCACAAATCACATCACTTTACAACATTATTATAGCTCGGAGCACATCCATGTTTGTTTTTGTTTCTTACATGGCTGTGTGCACACCACTGACATATAAATATCTCTCAAAGTACCTCCTCTGAATATTTAATGATGGTTTTTGTTTGTTCAATGCATTTGAGTTCTGTATGGTCTCTTACTTAAATGACAAAGTTGTTCTGGCACAGTGACTTTGGAAACTAAAAAAAACGACAGGTTATGAGTCCCTTTTAAAGCCAGTAGCAGTGGACCCTTGACAGTTCTGTGAGATTGAGGCATTTATTTGTGATGGTGAATGTTCAGAAAGTGAATGTCCCCACATATACTGTAAGTGTGTGTGTGTGTGTGTGTGTGTGTGTGTGTGTGGAGTTCTAAAATGATAACGATAAGGTTCCATAACATCAAAATGAGCTCCCTGTGATGTAACCATTCTAGAACTATCTGTTAGTTCACACAACAGTTTAGTGCAGAGTGTGGACTGAAGAACACAGATCCTACACAGCTGCCGTCCAGTCTCCTGCTTCTTTATTCTGCTGCTGTGGAGGGAAGAAGTAAGAGCAGAGGAGGTCCGTTTTTATTCACATGGATATGAAGACTGGATATGATGAAGAGGAGGCGGCAATGATCCACTTTGATATGAAGACTGGGGATGATGAAGAGCAAGGTAAGATGTTTTCGTGACCAAGGTAAGCCTGACGACAAACACACTTTTTGGCTCAACTCTTCCTACAAACTCTTCCTTTGTATTTTTTGTACTTTTGACCCAGATCATGGTACATCATGGTACATAACAACACTATGGCGAGTTTGCAAAAGGTCATAAGTCACCCACAACATTTCATTAATGTTTCAAAACCTAATTTTTGTGTCAGGTGATTTGCCAATACAACCAAACTGACCACCATGATAGTCACAATAATGCCATAAAAATATATCCTTGTGAAAAAGCTAAATGAACACTTGAGTGGCTATGAAAACGCATGAAGGAAAAGAAACTTGTGGCAGTTTAACAAAAACAGAGTGAAGTAAAAGCAAAACAGAAAAATGTACTTCTTCACATCAGGTTACATAACACTGTAAGTTCTTGTCTACATGGACTTTATCTTTTTGGTTTGGCCAAAGAGTGTTGTCACATCTTGTGTGGTGCACATATCCCCTGCAATGACCACCTGTGATCATGTTAAAAACAAAGTGATTAGGCAGTGGGAAAGCTTCACCAACTACCTATGTGTATGTGTACTTCCAAAACTTGCTTGTGATTGATGACGCTGCCTTTTTTTTTTTTACTCAAAACTCTAAGAGACATCTACCCTGTGTTTACTGTGTATACTAAATGTAAATTACATGCACAGGTGCATTTAAATAAATGAGAATATCATGGAAAAGTTTATCTATGTCAGTAATTCAAATCAAAAGGTGAAACTAATACATTATATAGATCCATTACACACAGAGTGGAACATTTTATGTCAAAAAAATTGAAAAAAGACCAATTAAAAAATACATTTTTCGTGTGGAAATGTTGACGTTCTGAAAAGCATGTACACCATAACTTGGTTGGGGCTATTTGACTTGAACTACTGAAATGGACGTTTCCATGATATTCAAATTTAGTGAGATGTACCTGTATGCAGTTTTTTTTTTTTTTATCAATAAAGTTATTGTGAACTTGATTCTGACTTTGATTTTAAAAACAAAAAAAAACAAAAAAAAAAACAAGGTGAGTTAAGAAGTCACTTGTGTAAATACCAACTAAAACTGAAACAAAAACACAATGAGAGGTCATG
>OMNW01009470.1:0-36812 GCA_900303245.1 Selene dorsalis
TGTATGGTAGCCCTACAGTCTACGACAAACTGCCGGCCAAAAGCTTCCTGACTGTTGAGTCTCTGGAGGAAAAAGATGAGCCTCCGTGTGACACTGCTGCAGATCTGTTCACCATCAAGAGGCAGACACTGCTGAGCTGCTGAGTGTTTTTTTAACTCAAAAAACACAAAAAAAAGTCGGGTCTATTTTCACCTTCTGAGGATTCTGTCTGTTCTTGTCTCGGCTGGAAATTACTGAAAAAACCAACAAATCATTGAAATTTAAAGAATGTATGCTTGTTTCAAAAAAAGCTTCATGGTGACAGTCAGTATCGATTTCTATTTTTCTATTCTTCTGTCTGTATGACTCAAGACAATATGGATGTGAGGCAATGTACTGTACAGTTGTGATGCCTTATAAGAATAAAATGAGCTCATCTTCATGTGTTCTCATTCAGTCCTTTCAAGAGTCATTGAAGAGATGCAACGGTCAGGAGCATGTTCTGGTAGAAAAGTTTCAAGCCTTTATTTACAAAATACTCTAAAAACAATCCTCTTTATATTGCATATTCTTCTTTTACTCCTTTACAAGGTGAGAGATGTGCTGCAGAAAGAAATGTAACTGTTTGGGTTACTGCTTTTTGATGCTGAGGGAGGTTAATAAGTTATGAACCTACACTTCAACACACACCTATGGAAGTTCAGGAAACTATTCAACAACACAGCATTTATTCAAACGTTTTTAGTACATGCGACTGTTCTAGGCTGCATGAATCTGGAAAGCAAAACAAAAAGAAGTGTCATTCAAAGGTCAGAACTACAAGTGAAATGAACTGCACTGGAGAGAAAAGAAGCACGTAAAAAAAAAATTAGCTTTCCCCCAATGAATATTTTCTTCTTTATTACAAGACTGAAACTACAAATCTGTAACTTCAATTAAAAATGAAATCTTTACTCTCAACCGAGTAGTTTAGGGCCGCCTCGGCACGTCCAAAAATGGGTTAATGTTTGTTTTTAATCTTTTTTTTTATTAATACTTTTTTCGCTGTTTCTTTAAGGTCTGGTGAATTTGCTCAAAACTAATGTAAAACCATGTTGAGAGGTGTGTTCATATGTTCATGTGTGCTTGTGTCAATGAGGGCGTTTACGTGCACGAATGCTCAGCATTCCCCCAATGAGAACCACTGAACACATCCCTGTACATACTGTTAAATATCCTGGTGTGCAACTATTTAGAGCATCTTCATGAACACAAACGGGAAACAGCAACTAATGACACAGAGGAAGAGGTGTTCACTCTATAAGCACAATACAGCAGTTTGTTAGTTAAAGGCTTCTCACGGGGGGATCAGAGTTTATTAAGGTCATTATAAACATTATGTCTTATGAACAAATGAAAAATACTTTGTTAACTTTTCATGTGCATGTAAACACACTCAGTGAGAGCTCCCTTTCTCATGATCAGACTACAAGTCCAGCGATCGGGGAAGAGCATACTGACATGAGGTGTCAGTACTGAAAAGGGCTTCTTCAATGTCAAATAACCAGCACAATAAATTAAAGTTTAAAAGACAAGAATGCAGCTAATATTAAGGCTGAGCGTGGTGAGAGCAGTTGTTGTGATAGTAAAGATTTACATGTCCGCAATGTAAAATGGGAACATAGAGAAGGCAACAAAGAGGAGAAAGACACCAGAAACATTTCAGCTTTCCATATAAAATCAGGTTAGAGCTTTAAAGTGCAAAACGTTTCTACAGAACATTTTTAGGAAAACTAAAACCCCATCTTTTCAAGCATGTTAAATGAAACTGAACCAACCAGACTGTCTACGCTGCCTCCGAGGAATAAAAGACTAAACTCACACACACGCACCACTGGTGTGTGTGAGGAGAGCTCTGATTTTTTTTTCTTTTTTTACCATCATACTCAGTTGTCTAGGGTGGGCAGAGCCTATGGGAAACAGCTTGCTAAACGATGTGTATGTGTGTCATGTTCTTCCATTATTATTGTCATCCAGCTGTGAAGCCTGGCCTCAGCGCTGCACTGATGGCAGAGGTTCAGAGTGATGTCACGACTGCTGTTTGTTCGCCTCCTCTTCGTAAGCGTTTCCTGTTCCGTTCTGGACGTAGGCGGAGCCGGAGCCGAGCCCGTACAAGTGACCACAGTACTTTGCATCATCGATATGATCCTCGAAGAACATCTGTAGGAAATATAAAATTACTAAATTACTAAATGCAGCAAAAAAAACCTGAGTTTAATTCTCTGGAACTGGTGAGAGCATCATCGTGTAAAATACCAGCACTGATGAGCTTCTCCCTAGTATCGTGGTGCAGTGGGGGCACTGGGGTTGCAACAGTTATTCTATCGATCAATCAGTGGATCAGCAGAAATCATAAATGATTAACCAACAAAATAGTTTAAGGTATTTATTTTTCAATCTGATCTGTCTAATACAATTCAGAGGTAAACTTAGATTCAGACATGACTGCACATTTACAGCAACACCTGTGTGTTTGGGTTTTATTTGGTAGACGGTGCAAGTGAGTAGGTGCATGTGAGAGAGAGAGAGATGGAAGTGGAGAGAGGGAGAGAGAGAAATGGAGCGATATGGCACATCATGTCAGGAATTTAAAATTAGTTCACAGCTTTCAGGAGTTGTGTTGTTTATTAAACTGTTGGTTAAGGTCACAAAGTATTCAGAGTGATTTTAGAGAGCCAACCAGATCCACATCTCTCTCTCTCTCTCTGCATGTTTTACCTTGCACCAGAGCTGCAGCCTGATCTGATGCCAGTTGAGACTTGTGCTGCACTGACACTGATCCAGAGATGTAACTAAGTCAAATCTCGTATCTTCGACTTGGAAGTGACCAGGGAGCGTGTACAGACATGAGTGAGAAAGGCCTTAGCTTTAGCTTTAACTTTAGGCCGGCTTTAAGAGATCTGAGATTAAGACCACACTGGGAAAAAGTCCTTTCAGTGACTTGAGCAGCCTACCTCTCTCATCTTGAAGAAAGCCATGCCTGTGAGTAAAGAGTCAGAGCCAGCCTGATGCTGTGGTCCAATCCTCTCCAGCTCCAGCTGCTCAGCTACTTCCTGCAGCCCACCCTGAAAACAAAACACTGTCAGTCCTTAAAGGGCCGGGCTCCTAGTCACGTAAAACCCTGAGGGCCACACTCACAAGAGATCAAGGTGTGACTTTTTAAACGAATAAAACAGGAGGAGCCTTGTGCTACCTGCTGTAATATTTATCAAAGTACCTTCAGGTTTTTACAGCTCTTCATGAGGTACTTGACATCATAAATGACAGGAAAGTACAAGCGAAGAATCTCAAAAAAGTCCACCTCCTCCTCAGGCAGGTTAGCGTTGGACAGAATCTTGATCAGGTATCCGAAGTCGTAGCCGCTGCAACACACACACACAAACACACAGAAAATGCACACACACACACACACACAGTGTCATTGTAGAGTACACAGTGGTAGTAGCAGAGAGATTTTGTAATTAAGGACAACTTGACTGGATTTCTTTCTCATGCCTGTATCTGCTCGTCGTCATGTCATTTCACAAGACATGGGACGCTACACAAGGGCTGATGGCTACACAACGCCACTGCATTATTCCAGAAATGATCATGTGATTTTAGACATGGATTTAACAACAAAAACCCAACTAATCAGTGGCTAATAGGAACTGAGACAAAATGAATATGATGCTCATGGACCAATTATCCAATAAGATTAACACTGAATTCACAGCAGAGCAACAAAAAATGAATCAATGCATGAAAATGGATGACTGAAGTAAGTACTATAACATAAACAAAAAATGCAATAACATCAATAACAATCACATTAGAGCCTGTTTGTAAAAGTGTTCTCAATACCTGAACAAGACGACAGTGATGTTTCAAACCTAAGCTTTGTTTAATATCCAAAGCCTGGTTATCTTTAGCCTCAGTTTGCCATGGAGACACAAGTGGGAAACTGAGTGCAAAATGAAGATGTTAAGCAGCAGGTTGCAGAAAATATCGGTAAAAAGTTTCCTCGTCACCAATAATTACACTTTAGCAACAATATGATGGTAAATTTTTAAAAAAAGCAATTTTCTAGTTTGAACATGTTTGTAGCAAAACAATCCTACTTCTGCGTAACATCTTAGAGGACACATAAAAAACACAAACAAAAAAACAGATCAAGAAACTACCTGAACAAACTGCATCATATATTTCACACATGCATTAGTTTCAAACTCAAAACACACTGGTAATATAGAGGGTCTGAATAAGAGCTGCTGTGTATCATGTATTGTGTATGATAATACTGTAAGCCTACACTGTCAGTCATACTGCAATTAACTGTATTTCTGATAAGTTCTAATGACGATGCCTTGGTTATTAAGTAATGGGCAATTAAAAAGAAAAGTTATGGGACAGACAACTCACTTTTTCAGTAACCTGTCTGGATTCTTTTCAGTATTACGTGCAGAGCGAGTACGACTCCTGTCGCTGTGCAGCCGTTCAAAGCAGAAAAAGCAGAATACCTGTGAAAAGACAGCCACTTGACCCCGTCACAGAGCACCACTCCTGATGTCATCAGCAACTCTGCAAAGTAGAGCGTCTCGATGCCTTCGTCCTCGTGCTTCTTGAACTGAATCCCTGAAGTGGTCAGGAGCTCAATGGAGTCCTGTGCGTACATGTCCTCTCTGGTGGGACACGACACACGTCACGTTATTATTAACAACAACAACCACAACAACAACAAGAGACAGTCAGGTAGCAAGGCTAACTTTGTGAGTTTAAAATACTGGCTTGTGTTTTATTAGTGTAGCTGAGATGCTCCTCTCAAAGCCAGTGTGTGAACCATGAATGTGAGTTATGCAAATTCAAGTTGAGTGCATGTATATACACTCCTGAATGTGTGTCCATTATTCTCAAATTCTACTATAAGTGGGTTAAAAGATTGGATGTATTTCAATGCAACATAAATGACCGAAATAACATGAACAGGAAAATCATCTCACGTGAGGTTAAACTTGAAGTTGAACTGCCATGTTGATGTTCCTGGAGGGTATTCCCCTTGTTCGTTCATAAATGTGAGGCCCAGCTGTATTATCTTGAGCAGATCCACATTGCAGCGCAGTAACTGGTACTGATAGTCAGCGTTGCTCCTGAACTCTCCGATCGGTCTGGCTACTACACCTGGAAATTCTGTGTCCTGCAAGAGCGAGAAATCATCACATGCATCACAGAGCGACGTGGCTGAGAGTTTTGTCAGCGTGCATCTCTTTGACCATCACTCACCATAGCAATGTAGTTATATTTTCGAATGACATGTCGGATCCTCTTCAGCTCCTCCTCCAGGTTGTTGGCCCAAACCTCACATATTCTTTGGCTGTGATCCACAGTAGCTGCGGGCATAGTGCCACTTCATGCAAAGACAGAAAGACAGAAAGTTCAAGAAGACAGAAGCTTCACAGACCTCTACATGCTGACCTGTAAGGATGAAAGGCAGTTGCACAAAGGCATTCAACACATGACCCACTGATATCAGAGAGGTGCTGACAAACCGTTTGGTTAACAGCATCTAACGTTATAATATTAAATGCACACACACTCACTCACACAGTGTCAGTCTCAACGGTGGGGGAGCTAATTCAGCCTCAGAGCTGTTTGAGCTGCTCTCAGCTGGGACTCTTGCATGTTAGCTGTAAACTACCCAGCTCCCTGAGCGCAGACAGACAGTGGGAAGGACAGCAGCTGACTGTGGAAGACACGCAGGACGTGCTCAGCTGGATGTGATGGACACGGGCTGGTGCCCTGCAGCACTGTGGGCTAGCTAGGTTACCTGTAGCAGTTAGCCGGCTACAGGCTTAGCAGTGGGGACCATGAGCAGGACAGAGGAGGCTCTGAGGTCCGAGGCTGAGGACAGGTTCACCTCAGACACACACCGGCTTCTCACGAGTGTGTGCAAAGAGAACACTGCTCAGCGACACACGCACAAACACGAGCGCGCACACACTCTCACACACACAAACACACACGCACATACACACACAGCCTACATATATTTATATATATACACACAAACACACACACACATACACTCGGCGTCACTTTAATAGTGCAAAGCTCCTGTAGCCTGGTGAACTTACCGTTCCCCAAACCGGGCGGGTGAGTGTTTGAAGTGTGTACTATCTGAAAACTGTTCCTGTGTCCTACGTTACTGTGCCGGGGCTGTTCCGCTAACTTTTAAATACTTTATATTCAGGATTGTATCGATGTCAACCTACGGCTGCCATCATAGCTGAGCCTACAACACGACGTCATCACGTAAGACTGAAACGTCACTTACGTATGTATCTATACTTAAGGCCGTATGGCCCGTACTTACACGGCACCTGCTTTCCTTTCCTTCGAAAATGTAGACATTTTTTAAATTATCACATTTTTTTATTATCTCATTGAATGTCACGTAACCTCTTTCCTCATTAACTTTGTATAATAATTAATAACAGGAACTTGCCTTTTCTTGCTTTTTAAATTTCTTGCTTTCTTGCTTTTTAACACTGATAACACTGACAACACTAGGACTAAACCAAAGGACATGTAGCACAAATCCTTTCAGATAATACAGCAGACAGTCTGGTGAACAGCTCCACTGATGCTGGCAGAGCTTCACGCTCGGCTTGTGGCCAGGACAGCTGGCCAGATGTTCATCAACAACAGAGCTCTGATGAAGGACAGTTTCTAATGCCACTGACTAAAACTGATAGTGTCACAGAGGCTGATGGAGGTCTTCTTAAATGAAGCTGTCTTCATATGCACTGCTTCAGTCTCACTTGCACTGATGCTTGTGTGGTGAAAATAACTGTTTCAGCTTTATTATTTTGAGTAAATAATTCAGATTTAAGTAGCTCTCAAACATGCCAGGCAGCACCTATTAATTTCTTTAACTTTCTGACAGCTTAGAAGAATTGTTGGATTGAACATACAGAGCCAAGATTCTGCCTGTTGTAGACTGGAGTATATCAATGCTGGGAAACATTTTAGAGATGGTTTACTCAAATACAAAAGTCATTGTCATAGTTCAATTGAAAACTATTCAGTGTTTACTACAGAGGAAATTCAAACACTGGGTTAATGATATAAAAACTGTGTACAGCTACAGACACATGGGGGAAATGTGAGCTGACTCTTAAAAGGTTGAATAAAAACATAATCAGTACAACAATAACTGACAGTAATGTATTTATTTATTTCACAAGAACTTAGACACAACAGACACAATTTAAGGTAAGTTTGATCAATTTGGCTCTTTTCCCACCTGAACAAATACAGCTGCAATATAAAGCTCTTTCTTTTATACGAGGTCAGAATTCATCATGATCAGACATTTTAACCCTCTGATACAAATAAAAACAAGCATTAAAGCAGGATTACAGTAGTCAAAAAAATAGGTCGAAGTACAAAAATATCTTAACATGCTTTGCTTGATCATCTGTACATTGCTCATTTGCAGTATTGGAGTGTACCTACAGAAGTGTGTACTACACTTTTACAGTCAGCAGTTCTAATACTAGTTGTACAGTTAAAATGGCACAAATATTCAAAAGGTCAGTTGGTAATCTGCTTCTTTAAGCAGCAGGGTGCTTGTGTTCACATGCTCTTCTCTGCTGGTTCACTAATAGACAGTTGATTCCCTTTAGTAAAAAATTTGGTTTGGTCATAACAAATCTGGTGCTGAAGTGTTGTAGGCAGGAATGTTTAAAGTTTCCTTGTTCTCACAAAAAAAAAAGAAATCATAAAATCAAAGCTAATTTTGCACATTGTGTAGAGTTAATATTATGTGATTCAATGCATTAAGTTGAAATACCCTGGTGTGGATCATAGGGTCCCAATCAGCCACAACTGATCCCTGGTTATTGTAGTGTAATTACCCCAAATGCCCCTTGAGATCAGTGTGGTGTACAGAGTGAGTTCAGTTGATGACATGTCCTGAAACACGGCTATGCTGCCTTTTGAATTGACAAAAACCACTGCTTGTCTTTCAGGCCAGACTGAAATCTTAAACCCAGATTGTCTGTGAGTAGCAGTGACCATAAGGTGCCACAGCATCTACAACAGCTGGTCAACAAAATTATCAAAATATTCGATAGAAAGACTCAAGGAGATAAATCTTTGCAAACACTGCTATGAAGATGAGTCAATCTCTTAGTAACAACAACATATGTTCTGCACGCATACATCTTGGATCTGCTGTCTTTATCCCTGCCTGTTTACATCCATTTATTGTTCTATCTTGTTTCACAGTTTGATCCGTTTAATTCTGTCCCTTTATTAACTAATTCAACAGCTTTGAAGATCAATGCACCTACCATGATGGTTTGGTCTCTTAGTAGCTCTATGACATGGCTCTTGTTGCTTTAGAAATGTTTCCTGTTTGTATATATTCTAGTTTGGAATTCATCTCTTATGATCCACTGTTGTTTCCCTTTTTCTTGAGTCCACAGTGAAGCCAACTGCCTTATGAATAAATCAGGTGTAAGGAAGACCATAAGAAAATGCACTTAAACTTGCACCCAAACCCATGTGAACTAGTTTGTATAGAGATCCCCACTATTAAACTGTGCACAGTCGTATCTGTGTACAGCAGAATGGCTTAACTCTGCTGTCGAACAACAGACATGACTGAGCAATATTCAGCTTTGCAGTTACTTTCTGGATTTGATTCACTGGAGTAAGAAGTAAAACATAGTCATCTACAGCAACTAGATCTTACTAGTGTGTATGTGGCATTGAGGAGAGTTCGCCACATGACATGCAAACAAAAGTGCAAATAAGCTGAGTAACCTACGATAATAGTGAAGTTACTTGGGTGACGTAAAGGTGGTGTTTGTTCAGTGGCTGTGAAGCTGTGGCTTCACCACATGCTACATTTACTTAAGCAGCAGAGTAGGCAGCCTCATCTGAGTCAGGGTCCCTGGTGCTGTCCTCGCTGACAGGTGAACGACAGCTCAGGTCTGCGATCCCCGACTCCTGGTCGCTGCCGTTAGAGAGGTTGGCTTCAGATGTTTGGTTCAGGTCTTGTGGCAAGAAGATGAGGCTGCCGTCCAGTGCTTTTGGCTGACAGGGGCTGCTGGTGATGAAGCCCCCAGTGTAGTCCTGAGGGGTGTTAGCCACAGTGAGGTCGCTGCTGAGAGCCCATGCTGTGGGACTCTTATCAAAGGTGGTCGCTTTCTGGGTGACGCTCCATTCCTGCTCCTGCTTCAGCTCAGCAATTTTCTATTGATAATGTAACACATTGAGGCTACAGTAAGACTACAGGAAAACACCAAAGCAGTATTTTAGAAATGACTTGGTGTATGAGTTCACTGAAGTGGCGTACCTGCTTGTGTGACGCAAGCTGCTCCTGCAGCTGCTGCGTCTCCTCCTGGATGGCCCTCAGGTAATCGTCTATAGACTGGCGTGGATGCATCCCCCGGTCAAATCGGTTGTACAGGCCTCTCCAAAATCTATACAAAAGCAAGTTAATCTGTGAAATTAACCCTCATTCCTCTCCTGTGCTTTTCCCTACAGTAGTTTCACTTTACGACTGAGGGCCATGTTCAGACAACAGTGGCCAAGTATTAACTGAGAGAGTGATGTTGACTGATAATGTGATGATTTCAGAAGTATGTGTTAACTGCCATTAGTGACCACTTACTTAAAGCAGTAGGGGGCAGTAGACGGCCGCAGTAGCCCCTGAGTCTGGCTGTGGTTTGGCCTGTACAGTGGGTTGATGTAGTCTGCACGGTTCATCCATAGGTAACTCCAGAGAGAGTGAGTCTTCTCTTGCACTCTGGCAAATGGCAGATAAAAGACAGTATAATCTCTTTTTTTCTACCATAGAGTTGTTCCAACTTGTACAAGCCCAGTGATGTAATAAACCACTGGGTGTCACCTCTGCTCAGTCGTCAGTCTCCACTCAGACCAGATGTCTGTACTGTGAAAAGGAAAAGAAACTGATGGTAGCAGCAGCTTTAAATCTCACCCCAGCTCCGTCCTCTCCCGCTGGTTGTTGCCAATGAAGTCGCCATACTGGCAGGAGTAGATGTGGCTGTGAATGGTGATGAGGAACCTCTCATTGAACTCGAAGGCACAGGGGAACTGCTCCATCAGCTGCCACACACACTCCAGGAACTGATCAATGATGGGAGATACCTCCTTGGGATCTCCGACGAGGTGGTTGCATCTAGAGAGGAGGTGTGGGCATGGTTAGCTCAAAACAAAACTAATCCAAATCACAGAGGCCTCGGAAGTCATGATTAGAGTCAAACCTGTGAGTGAACTTGTGTCCAAACGAGACCCAGTCTCTCTCGATGAGGACCTAAGTTAGAAAACAAAACTCAGTCCATGCTCATGTTCATGTTAAATTCCAGCACATCATTATTAAAGGTTCAGACATAGTGTACAGCCAATCCCTGCAGAATGGCTGAACCTCTTCATCCTCTGTGTGGGGTCATTCCCCTCTGACTTCAGGGGCAGTTCCCAAAAGCAGGCCTCTCTATTACATTCATTTTCCACAGTGGCTCCGTCTGGATTCTAAGTTAGTCCGTCTGATCAAAGAGACAAGCCTCATGAGCCCAGCATGGACTACACTCAGCTAGGGCCAGAATAGACTACATATTATGGTACAGTGCAACAGTGGGTTATGTGACACTGACTGCCCTACTTCTAAGATTCAATCCTACGCGTAAATGCAAATATTTTGTATTTACCATGAGTCCACAGAGGGTCCTGTAGTAGGGATCCAGCAGCACACAGGCCACTGAACACACCTGGGCCGTACGGTCCCAACCGTCTGAACAGTGAACCAGGACACTGACCCCCTCCTCTGCAACAGCCTGCACACACACACACACACACACAGTGCCAGAGCACATTCAGAGTGCCAAGAGTAAATAATGGCTAGAAAACAAAATAAGACGCAAACATGAAAGTATCATCAATCATGTGTGTCAGATGGGGCAGAAAGTCCCATTGATTGCTCTCTGTGGATTTTCTAGTGGCAACAAAATGTTAGTTTTTGTTGCCAAAAATGGGAGTAAAGCAGGTCTTTTCAAACTCTTAAACTGACTGCACAAATATTGTTAAGTACTGGTATTTTGCCTCTATGATGGATTGTAATTTACCCTCAGCGCTTTGTCAGAGCAGATGTTAGCCCTGAGAGAAAAAATAATCATGTTGTATGTGCATTAGAAGAATTGATTCAAATTGATTTGCCAGTTTTCCCTTCCCAGGCTTTGACACACAAACCCCCAAGGCCAAAATAAAGATACTCTGGTTTAAGTGCACCACTGGTGCTACAGAGCAACATGTTCACGAGTGAGATCCCAGCGTTTAGATGAACACATACAAAGTGAGACAAAAAAGTTCTGCTGCTGGTTTCATGCTGTTCAACTGATCAACAGTTGGAGGCAGTACACACAACAACCCACCAATTAAGACAAGAAAGAGTGCCAGCAAGAAAATGTGGATGGTAACACATTTGCTTGCAAACAAATCTATCTGCACTAGTTACACTTTGCAGAAAATGATTCTTGAATGAATAATGAAACAGCTCAAACAGGTCACCGTCAGAGGCCTGGACTTTCTGCTGCTCACATCTAGGGAACTAGGGATGTTTTACCTGTAGTATATTGTGTTGTGCTGATTGTTGATGATTGCTGCCTGGTGTTTCCATTTTGTCTCTTTGCCAATTGAAGAATCATACATTTGGTTCTGGTATTTTTTTAAGAATGAAAACCCCTATGATAAATGTCAGTACTAGAGTTTCTACTGGGCTGAACAGCTCCTGACTGGTGAACTGACTGACCCCAACATCAGCGTTTTACCAACTCAGGTATTTGATCTGTTGAGCCTAAGAGAAAGTAGCAGCTTAAAGGCACCTAATTGCAAGAAAACTCAAAGTGACAGTTCTTTGGCAAGAGAAGAATTATATTTTTTATAATTGACTAAGCACAGTTAAAATAATTTTTCTGCACACACAGACGATATGTGCATCACACACAACTTGCAGGATACGGCACACACACCTAAGCTAATATTGAGCAGCAGCAGTGAAGCAGACAGCAGGGATTAACCTCCAGACTGACCTTGGCGATGAAGATGCCTGCATCCAAAACAGCTTTGATGTGCTTGAGCCAGCCTGAGCTATCCAGACCCTCCAGGAAGTCGGACATGGAGGGGGAACGCAGCTCGCACACTGTAACCACAACACAGCTGTCTCACTGGCAGGAAACATGCAGCATACCTGATTGTTGGACTTTATTAAAGCTCACATTCACTTTGGATCACAAACACAACATCCATGACAGTGAATTTATGGGGGAATCTGCACATGGCATGGGAAAATGTGGGTCAGGAAAGTATATTTTCTTTCCCCCCCCAAAACAGAGTTACTTCAGCTTCTCATGTGATGATTCATGGACCTCGGTCAATGTTTTGTGACATGAGCATCCACCACTTTGGTTCATGCTGAGATGTCACAACAGCTATTGGGTGGATTGACATGAAATTTGGTAGAAACATTCATGGTCCCTAGAGGATATGTCAAAAATTAATCATCTCCCTGTTGACCCAAAGGTTGATTTTTTCCAGCTTACTGCTAACCAGCATATGTTAACATGCTAACATGCTATAGTAAGACTCTATATAATACTCATCAGGATACATCACGTCTGATTAGATCAGCACATTAGCGTCAATTCCAGCCTTAACCAACTATCCAAAAGCTGGATTGTGACTATACTAGCTTAGTTTTGGTCTTGTGTTTCTTAAAATTCAAATGTCAGACAAATCAAAACACTACCACAGAGACAATTAGACCCAGATCCATTTCTGCACGATAAGACTTCCTGCATGGTGTTTGTTTATCTTGCAAATCAGCATTTGAAATTTATTTTTCCATCTTCAGGGTTCAACATAAATATTTGTTCCCTGTATAAGTTCCCTGAGAGGCAGAGTGACATGAACCGGTTTCTCCACGGCCAAGGACAATTTATCGCATTAACACTCATAAGTCACACACTTTTGGGTTTCTGTATGTAAACATGCACCATCCACACCCGTTGACCTGCTGACTGTGGTGGTGTACGTTTTTTTCACTGACAGCACATCAGCTAAAAAAAAAAAAAACTGTAAAAGTGCAGTGAGGCCACTGATAGGAGAGGGAGCAGGTGAACAGGTTTATTCAGCGGTTGGTTTTGTAACACTTGGTGTGCTTCCACTTAAAGAGATGTTTGAGCTCATGCTGACAGGCGGGGGGTCTTCTAAATCTTATTGAAGTGTACAGTCGGGTAGGGAGAGTCAGGAGAGCTCTGAAGGGCAGGCACTGTCTCCAGCATTTAAAGACTTCCCTTGTGCTGCCAGAGGGCAAAGAGTTATCACAACTAAGAACAGCTATAACTTTTAAGACTTGAAATCACATCATTCTCACGCCCTCTGTCTCTCTTTGGGGGATAAGGTCCTGGATTGTCCACTCTGGGAAACCAAAATAGCTCTGAAATAAAATCCAGATGGATTCAAAGTCTTCCTAGGAGCACCCCTGCACAATACCCAGAAATTCTCCTGTGGGCTCATTTGAGGTCTGATTGCAGCACAGTCCAGTCTGCATGAGTGCACATGAAAGCCACAGGGGGTAGCATGGGGTCCCGCTCGTCTTTAGTTATGGAACAAGCAGCAAATTTAAACAGACATTACCAGAAAATGTACAATTTCTGTCATGGCAGTAAACACACTGCTGCAGCCTCAAGCTGTTTCTGCAGCATGCAAATCTAAAGTCAGCATGAGAGGACATGATACTTACCTTCTAGCATTTTCTGCTGGCTGTTTCTCATGACATGGATGTTCTCGATGCCGATGAACTGGAATTTAATGTTGGAGTAGTTGTCTTCGTTTTCGTAGCCTTTTCCCGCTGCTCGGTTTGCGATCGCATTCAGCTAAAAAAACATGTGATTGTCAATAAAAAAGTGTTTCAGGAGCAAAATAATACAATGTGGTTTTTTTTGTGTTTTTTTTATACAAAAATGTCAATTATATAATATTGATCACTGGCTCAGCTTGTACAGAGCCAGGATTTTTTCAAGACATTTGCTGTGAGCACATCCAGCTGGCAAAACGCAGCACACAAAATAAAGCCCACCTGAACATACAGCACAGAACTGAAAGGCTTGTATTTTCACAGGCCGTTCCTTAGGCACAAAGGGCTCACCTTAGGCCTGGTGTCCACCACATACATGAAGTCGCTGCGGGGATTGGACCTCAAGATGGCCTCCAGCATCTGTTCATCCTCCAGGCAGCGAGCGCTGAAACCTGACAGGGGCTGGCTGCTGCGGCAGATGGCAGCCTGGGAGGAGTCGAGAGGCGCTGAGGTTTAATGTTTACATGTCTGACAGCTCACTTTTAAGTCAAATATTGTTCTGTGGGACATTTAGATCATAAAATTAATTTGTCAGATGAGAATCAGTGTCAGCACAAATTCACAGTGCCTCTTCTTTTCCCTGCATGTTCAATCTAAATTAATCAGCAACACAATGTCTCATATCTCCATTTAAGAGCCATGAGGGAAGAGCCAGAGGTTGCTGTGTGATTCTCCCTTCAGTCTCATGAACCGGAGTGGAGGCCCTTTGTACGAACTGATATCCACATGCAGGACCATCAACCCTGGGAATCTGACCTCGCACATATAAAGCACTCCCAGCCGTCCAGTCAGGGATTAAAAGGATGAGTTAAGGATATTCAGGCTTATTCTTGATTCAAGACAGAACGGAACACACATCTTGCTTTATCTCATAATAAATGGATTCATATTGTCATTTACATCTGTTAGCAGAGGCACAGCATTAAAGATGACCCCTTGACCCACATGGTCACTGAGTCAGTTTCAGCTGCAGAGGCACAGAACCAGTGACCTGGTGTGAACCTAACTATATTTGGAGAAACAAATTTAGTAACAATTTTATGAAATATAATTTACCCTACACCTGAGACAGATTACTCTCGTGCCACACGATGGGAAATGGAGCTCACCCATGTTCCCTTTATGTCAACAGACAACCTAACAGTCTCTGCCCACATACTGCGATGCATCATTTACCTTGGCATGGATGTTGAGCAATAAATCCACTAGAGTTAAAGTTTCTGACAACAACAAACATGGTGACAGAGGTAGAAGACGTCATAATCGCCCTCTCCAGTGGAAAAGATGGAGACAGCAGTGGCCTGTGAGCTCCATCATTTCATTTTGCCCATACACTTTCTGGTGGTATTGGTCTGTTTCAAGCTTTTCTTTCAAGAAACAAAGGCAGAGAGCACAGATGAAAGTTCTTCCATGGCTAACACTGGGCATAAACCAGCCACAACTGGCTTCAGGCAGCACCATTTACTCTACGGCAGCGACTTCACTTTGCTGGTTTGTGACTTTCAAAAATCACTTGCACTTTTTGGGAACTGGAAGAGAAATGGCAGCGACGAGTGTCACAAGTCATGTCAACAAATTAAAAGCTGGCCAAACTTACTGAGCAAAAACGAACAATAGTCACGATAATCATTCCTGTTCAGGGTCAGTGTACTGCTGTGACGCTTCATGCTCCTGTGATGCTGGTTACGAAAAGGAAGCATGTTGAAAATAAAGTGGTCAACTTACATGGTTTTCTTTGGAGTAGTAGGACAGAGTGGGAAATCTGCCTCTGCTTCTAAATTTGGAGCTCCCCACGATGACTGGAGGTGTGGCAGACTCAGGTACAAAGAGGTCAGCCGGGTAAGTGTCACTCACCTTTAGATAAACATTACAAAATAAGTTGCAAAAGCAACCGTGATGCCCATATTAGGATGAGAACGTACGAGCGGTCATAAATGGCGGCTCACTGACCTTGTAGTGTCGGTTGACGGGGGAGAGTTTCCAGAGGGAGTTTGGGAGTCCCATTCTGCTGTAATCAGCCTTGAGGTCCAAGAATTCCCATTCCTGTCGTCTCTCCTCCTCATCCACGTTAGGCTTGTAGGAGAAGCAATACAGCTCCTTGTAACTCTCTGCAAGGCACAGCACTGGTTCATCAGCAAGACCTCAAAACTGTACGAGTTAAAGGCAGATGAAAATAAACTTGCTCATGCATTAGTATAGTTTACTATAGCCTGAACTGTACTGAATTTTGAGGCTGACAGTGATGTTAAATAAGTGTACAGAGTTTCATTAATCTTCTGAAGATTATTTCCAAAGATTACGTGGTACATAGTTTATTAAAGACTATATGAGGACCATCATATTTATCGGGCTCCGATGCAAACTACATATGTGGAAAAACACGGCCACCTCAATCCTTTGCTGGCATCATGGCACAGCTCACCTGGCTGGGAGAGACGCTGCAGGGACAGGTGAACATCGTGGCATTCCCGCTCTCGAGGAATGAGGAAGTTAATAACCTGGAAGTTCTTACAGTGGATGAGCAGAGAACATCCTGAGGCTGTGGGAGCTTGTTTCTCCACACTGGACACCAAACTGTGAAGCACCTGGGACATGTGGAAAAATGACTGTCTAGTCATCATGTAGCGTCATTTACCACACTGACAGCATGCTTGGATGCACTTTGTGATTTACTGAAAAAAACACACTGACTTGATCTGTCCTCAGCTGATGCCTACCCATGTTTCATTGCGCACTCCAGCTTCATTCTCCACAAAGATGGTGTGTGTGGCTGTCAGGTAGAGGATGCCCACCCTGCTCCTCCTGGGAGACAGTCTGTCCAGCAGCCGGACATTCTCCACCTGCAGGAGGAAGGTGAAGAGCACCATCAAACCTCCTCATCCTCAGCACATGAGCAGCTCCAGCACACACGTTATCTGCACTGATAAACAAACGCACACACGCACACACGCGCGTATCCATCAGACGGAAATGATAACGTACAGCTGCCTACGTGGCCGACTGAGCACACGCCCTTTAAATCAGTGTGTGTGTTGTTCTGTTTATTTTCTCAATGACAAACCCGTTCATTGTGAGCACACATGGCGGGTTGTGTTGACGTATCACTGAGGTATTGCGGACATTGTCGGTGATGTCTGCGTCGAGCTCCGCGGTTACCTTCGGTAGTAGGATGTGCTCCATCAGCGGCAGAGAGATGAGCCGCAGCTTCCTGCGACCACTGCAGCTTCGACCACAGGACTACCAGCTACTACCAGCTACTGGGCCCAGGACAACATGAGAGCAGCGGTGTGTCTGAGGGGGACGTTCACGGGGTTCAGGTTGTTCAGGTAGACGCTGCCATAACACTGCTCCTTCCTCAGCCCTGCTCGCGGGAGGTGCACCTCCGGGTCCTAAAGCCCGCCCCGTACCGAGCCATGGCCTGAGTTATCGCGTAAGGGGGCAATTCAGGCTGCTGAGCACATGGGCCTCCTCAACTGTCCTCCTGCCGTTTAAGAGAAAACGTGTCAAACTACACATGTTAACGTGTACTGTCAATTAGATATATAAGGAAGCAGTTTATTGGTACATAAGCCATTTTAAGCCAGAAAGAAAGGAACAGCAGTGTTTTCACAGAAACAATAATAGGTAGGCTACTTCCACAATAAGACCTCTGGTTTTAAATCACACAATCAAATTAACAAAGGATTCACACCTGGGCTGCCAGGTGAGTTAATTAGCAGCCAAGCTTCCACCTCCATGCAAAAAAATGAAGTCAACATAATTATCTTCATGGCAGAGATGAACATGTTTACTGGCCTATAGATATGCCTGTAAGTCTTGGTTTGACACATGCCCCAATATTCTATCAGTCATGAATTTGGCTGACTCTAAAGGTGGCGACAGTGGAGCAGCTGTCAGAAACCTGTGGGTGATGACATCTTTACCCACAGTCTTTGCCATTTTTTGTAGATGGACCATGAGCACTCACTCTACTTTTAAACCTTTTAATGATAAATTTCTCTACTCGACACGGCTCACCGTGTAAACACGGCTCAAATCTTCTCGTGAAGTTTGTGTACATGTAGAGGCCTGTCAGAAAACCTGGAAAAGCAAATTGAACAACAACTATCGCACTAAAATACGCAAATGATAAAAATTAACACACATAACACAAGTCAACATGAGAGAGTCAGGAGGGGAGAGGCAACACACCTGTGTATGGGAACACCTGTGTTGGTGTAGCATAGTGGAGCCTGTTATCAATTACACTGACAGCCCCAGATGTTCAGGGCAGTGCGGCAAAGTATGCCTGCAGAGCTTAAAATGTTATTCACAGGCTATGTTTATGGAATACAGTGTTTTACATTCTGGCACTGAACACAAACTATCTGGAGTTTGTTTAGGTGATTGTTTCACTGTTAAAGAGAGCATGAGGCTATTTTGAGAAACTCTCTTGTGTAAACACAAATGAATCCCACATGGTTTTAAATTGGATGTGTGCACATTTTATCTGCACACCCCCAGTGAAATGTTTCCGTTTGTCAAGTTCTTCTGTCATCCTCATAGTTTTGACAAGTCATACCAAATGTTCTTATGTATATTTATATTCTGAGTATATTGTGTATTAGTGAGCAGTGCATCCATCAGAAAAAAAATAAAAGTGGTTAGTTAAACTAAGCAGAAGTGATTGACTTACTGACGCGTGGCATCCCTGTTGCATGCCCTCTCTTACTGTGCTGCATTCATGCATGAGGAAACCAAAAGGCCATGTTGTCTAATGGTTATTAAAAAAAAAACAGTTCCATTATCATGCAGATCAAAAAACTGCTGCTGCTGGGATGATAACCTAATGACTGAACGGAGATTTGCTCATGATAGGGTGGTGTTTTATCATTGTCTTTCTAGAGTAATTCCCTCATTTAAAGGCCAATTTAAATCCCAAATAAGATTAACAATAGAAAAAGGAGGTTTGAAATCTAATATTTATCTAGCATTGTATACCTGCATTATCCCCTGTGTGTGTCAGCCAGTTTTACTGTAACACACGTTGTATCATTCTCAGTGTGGAATTCATTTTTGGAAGATTTCAAGTGTCCCGAGGGACTTGGAATAAAGTCAGCCTGAGGCCACAATTAACCCAGAGTCTTCTTGGAAATCACAGATCATACATAAAGGAATGTGTTTCTGTTGCCAGATGTGTTGAAATGAACGATAGATAGGACTAGACAGTATGCTAAATCCGAGATTAAAAGCACTCAACCCCACTATTTGACCAGTGTAGTTTCCACAAAGGTCATTGTATCGGATGACATTTTGCAGATGTAGCAGACTTTTATTTCCGCAGAGTCAGACCCACCACACAAATACCTTAAAGTACCGACAAGTACTGTACTGTGCAAGGGTTGTATCTTAACTAGAGACAGGAAATCACTTTCTGAAGAGCAGGGAGGGGGAATCTTATCCTACAACCATTAATTCGTCCACAAGTAATGCTTCATCCTCCTACCTAATAAAAAGAGTATTAAGTCAAACTAAGACCAGGTGATGTCTTCAGGCCTCAGTCCCCAGACTGTTCTTAAAATGTAATATGTAGAGGCTTTGTACCATTACACCAAATAAACCACGGCCCTTACCTGACATAAAACATATAACTGGTCTTATAGTTTTCAGTTTCATTGAACAGGATAAAGTTGATATAGTTGATTTGGGTTCACATGCTCCATCAGGCATCATTGACAGACGTGTTTTTATTTGCATTAAATGTTGCTTTAGTCACCTATCAAATATTTACTTAACCTGTGTTTTCTTCTTTAGTAAGAGTTGACAAAAGGGATTGGGTGATACTGTTGTTCACTACCTGAAGTTATCTGTGGCTTTGTCTTTTAGTCCATCCTCTAGGGTGTCGTTCATCCAATACGCTTTGGACTGTTAGATTTTTGTCAAGTGTCCTCCTTTCCCTGCTGTTTTTAATCTTGAGGTCACCCTGTCTGTCTTGATTCCACATGCAGCTGTTGTCCACCTTATCAGTAATTGTTCACTCTAACATTTCCTGGCGACACCAGTGTTAACTGGAGCGAGCAGTGCCGCTGTCTGTAAGACAAACACCACTCAATCTGTTGACCATATCCACGTTTTTGAAGCTAGGTCACTCAGCCATTGGAGGGCAAATGCATTCAATTGGCTTCACACAATTAGCGCAGGTCAACAATGAAATACGGTGAGCCAGTGACTCCTGTCCATCCTTTCCATGGTTACAGTGACGACCTGCATGTGAAGAAACTTAAAGCCCATTCCTAAAGCAAGTGATTTTGCCTCTCAGGAGTATAATATGGGATTATAAAAACAAAGTAAAAGTGTTACATTTTAATTTGTTTTTTAAATTTTGAGTCCAAATAATCAGTTGACTTCTGCATTAAAGTTTTTTTTCAATTGCTTAGGCACGATTTTGAAAACACTACACACAATTATCACAACCACACACCTAATTAACAGAACACCTCAGATCCTTTGCAGAATGAAAGACACTACTATAGACCCTATGGAAACACTTTTCATATGACTTCATATTCTTTTTGAACCAGTTACACATGGCTGTGCTCAACCTAAAACTAAGGTAAGGTTTTGATAATTGTGTAATACTTTTGATTTTGGTGTTAATGCAATCAAAAAAAACAAACAAACTATAATGCAGTTCATGTGGAAATATATACAGCAGCAAATTCTGTTTGGTCCTAGTTATTAGTTGGTTGACATGGATGTACGTGTCTCAAACCTCACAAGCAAACTGACAGATTCACCAGCTTTAGGGATCTACTGTAATTTGTTCCTTAGTGACACTTGTTACAGCTTGACCAGCAAAAATCCAGTCTGATAGTTCTGTTTTATTTTTTAAGTTTTGTACTTCTCAGTTATTTGATGGGAGTTATGTTGTCTCTTGTTAGTGCAAACTTTTGCCTAGATTTGTATTAAATGTATGTGTTGGTCTGACTGAAGACATATGTGTGTGTGTGTGTGTGTGTGTGTGTGTGTGTGTGTGTGTGTGTGCGTGTGTGTAAGACAAACAGCCAGCATTTACAATAGTGTCTCAAGTCAGACAACCATTAAGGAAAGCATTTGCTCTCCCATCAGCATGCAGGTCAGATAATCAGCCCCTTCAGCCAAGATTTGGTGGGCGATCGGCCATGATATTTGGCTGGCTGGCTGGCTGGCTGGCTGGACAGACAAACAGAGAGAAATGGCTGTTGTCGTGCTGTCAAGACTCTGGTCTGTGGGTTGGACGGTGTTTCCAGGGGCCAGCTGCCACCTTCCCACTGAGGTCTTAAGCTGGTTTGAGCTGGTCTTGGCAGAAACACTCTCTGCTGCATACTCAACCCTGGTTGTGATTCACAGACAATGTGACTTTTCTTTTTTCCTCCAACAGCCCAAACTTGCGAAAAAAGTTACTGTGGAGAGACCGCACTTCTGATGGTGAACCACATAACACTGGGTTATTGATTTTGCAATGTCCATAGGTCCAGTAGCCAAGGGAACATTGAGCAATACCTGTCTTCCATTAGGGGGACTTAACCTCCCAGTACTGTAGCTCGTCCACCCTTCATTGACCAATCAGCACCCATGCTTTTAGCAGCACTCCTCTGGACTGCACTGGGTAAACACAAGTGTCTGCTTCAGTGTTTGTCATTGCCAGTTGCCTAACCATTTATCAGCAGTAGGTAAGCATCTGGTGAGCTGGGATCTATTTGACCTGAGTGCGTATTAGAAGTCACAGATTTTACTGTCAAGAATTCTCTTTTCCCTTCTCTCTTCTGCTGCTGAGTGACTCCACATTTAGAGCTTATGGTGCAATGTTGACTCCACACAGTAATATTCCTGCAAACCTCAAGCATGGACGTTGAAACACCACTACCCTATTTCCCTGGGGTCCCCTCCTCCCCTCTTGCCTCCCTCCCTGGTGGGTGTCATTCCCCTGGCTGAGGCGGGACTGGAGCTTGATTCTAGGGGCAAGGAGAGGGCAGATCCTATGTAGAAAGACTGGGGACAGAGAGGGGAGGAGTTAAAACACTGCTCTGCACACTGTGCATGCCAGCATAGTCAATTAGTGCTGAGCAGAGTGGTGAACCAGAGTTTCGAGGCTGCAGTTCATAGGGTCAGTAAATGTGATTTGACGTTTACCTGTGCTTCATGTGCAACCGACCTGCTGAGCGCGTTCCCTGCAGAGGTGAGCTGGGAGGAAAGTACTTCTGACAGCCTTGTTATTTCAGCGCCTGAACTTGGACCAGTCGTATCCACACTCATTCTAACAGGTAGGTGCATGACATGCCTCTAATTAAACAGAAAAAATGTAATATGTTGCTACAGTAACTGTGCATACATTTAGAATAACCTATACAGAAACTTGATGGTCAGACTGAACCTGAAATCTGCAGAGAAATTCAGCATGTACAGTGTAATACATGTGCTTCACGTTGCTGTCAATGCGAACGACTCATGACAGGTTTGGGATGATCATGCATATTCACATTATACCTGACAACCGTTATTACTGCAATTTATATTGTAGTTTTTCCCCATGCAGTGTACTTTCACTTGTCAAACTCTGATTTGGGTCTCAGTGATTTCCAGTTTTCATCAATTGCATTCTCAGAGACGCTGTTTCATGGTCCACATTGTGATGTTAATGAGCTGTCACATCCAAAACTCATTTCCCTCAGTGTACAAATTCTCACTGAAATGGAGATCATTGAATATTTGGACGGTCGTCAGTGTAACTTCACGGTCCTGATAATCAAAGTCTAGGTTCACAGAAGGAGCCTTCACTTCAAAAGCAAGCTGGAAGCTATTCACTGGAGAGGTTGCATGTTTTATTCTTTCTATCATTTTGTATTTATGCAAATATTTTAGGCAGCATTCCCCACCAATCTTACAAATGAAAAGAGACACTCTTACATACAAGACAATGAAAACAAAGGACTTTTTAAATGTAATTAGGTAAGAGAGCTTTGGAATGTCTTTATTGTGCCATATTGGAGCATTCATGGTCTGGTTATGAATACAGCCCTTTGAGTACTTAGATCTGCACCGTAACTCCAAACAATGGTCTTTAATGGGGATACTTACTGTATGAACTTTACCACACTACAGCCCTTGGCAGCATTCCTAAATGCATGTAATAGTTTGTAGGGTTAATATTGCTCTCAACAGCCCTAAGCCCACCTTAGTTCCACACAGTCATATTATGCAACTGACTTTCCAGCATTTTTCAACAAGCTGCAAGAGCTGTAAAACAGGTGGAGCTCAATCAAATGGTGCGTGCAGGGGGTTGATTTCACAATTCTTGCACCTGCTATGTTAAGAGTGAAAAATGTTTACCCTGAAATAGTGGTGATGATTGGATGAGAGCTATTGCCTGATATCTCTCCTCTCTCTTCCAATGTGATTACTATGTGACAGCACAGTCCACACATGACCCAAATACTGAACTTTATAAAACTGTTGTTTATACAGTAAAGCAGGTCAGACCTTGTACAGGTATTTTCAGCCTTTTCCTCTCTCTCTCTGTCAGACGGCGTCAACATGCTGGAGCAGGTTCTGTCTTTTGGCCGCTCCTTGGTGCGCAGAAAAGTGGTCGACCTGACCAACCTGGAGGACTCTAAGCTGTGCCGATGCCTGGGAACGGTTGACCTCATTGCACTGGGAGTGGGCAGCACTCTAGGCGCCGGTGTCTACGTGCTGGCTGGTGAGGTGGCCAAGGGAGACTCTGGCCCTAGCATCGTCATCTCCTTTCTAATTGCTGCCCTGGCCTCCGTCATGGCTGGCCTCTGTTATGCTGAGTTTGGGGCCCGTGTCCCCAAAACAGGTTCTGCTTACCTGTACAGTTATGTGACTGTAGGAGAGGTATGGGCCTTCATCACTGGTTGGAATTTAATTCTGTCCTATGTGATTGGTGAGTCACTGAAAATCTCCATATAGATCAGACATTTGATGACTACGCTGTGTCTTCATGGCTGTTCTTTGTTCTCTCACAGGTACATCCTCTGTTGCCAGAGCTTGGAGTGGCACATTTGATGAAATGATTGGAGGACACATAGAGGTATTCTGCAAAACCTACTTCAGCATGAACTCTCCTGGTCTGGCTCAGTACCCCGACTTCTTCGCTGTCTGCCTGATACTGCTGCTCTCTGGTAAGGCAGCAAATAAAGAATCATAACATGAAGCTGCCTAGAAAAAAAAGGGAATTAGGTTTGGTACATTTTGTTTTTAAACCCCCAACTTTCATGAGCCACAGCTGGCACAACCCGATAAAGAGATGGCAGGATGTTGTAGTGAAATGAGTTGATAACAGGGCAGGGCACATGCACACTGGGGGTCAGGGTTTGTGAGTCTACTGGGAGCTCACATTCACCCCCTTATTTTGTAAAAAAAAAAAAAACCCTGGTCCCTGGACCCTTTTGTATTCAGCAGCTCCCTTTTTCCCACAGTCACAGCTCATACAACTTGAGTGAATGAGTGCATTTTCATTTCTTATGGTCAGATTCACAACAGTGTTTATGGCCTTGAGGCTTAAACTAAGAACTTTATCATGTGTTGAATCAATTGTCCTGCCAGTGCTATGATTGCATTAGGTCAGTGTGACCCAGGAAGAATCCACCAGTGTTTATGTGACAGATGTAAAACTTATGTAATGTCTATTCATCAAAATAACATAACATCTCCTTGTTTATGTGAAAACTAGAAGACAAATAATGGCTCGACTGTATCCCTCATTTCATGTGGCCTGAAAGACCTCAAATAAATTTCAGGCACATTTCTACATTTAAAATCAACTTAAATCCTCCTCTAGTGTGATCAGCGAGGCAAAAATTTCATTATTTGGTGCATTACATGGTGAGCTTTCCACTTAGCAGCAGCATGTTAGCGTTCTTGTTGCCTCTGTTCATGTTCAGGGCTCCTGTCGTTCGGGGTGAAGGAGTCGGCGTGGGTCAATAAAGTCTTCACTTCCATTAACGTGCTCGTGCTCTTGTTCGTCATCATCTCCGGCTTTGTCAAAGGAGACACGTACAACTGGAAGATAACTGAGGAATCTCTCGTAAATGTCACTATTGTTAGAAGGTAATTAATTATAATTACAGTTGTGTGTCTGTGTAACTTATTAATAGTCAGGTCTTTGGAAGATGTGCACAAAGCATGACATGCACAGGGAAACAGTTTAGCTCTGCTGGTTCATTACACAGACATCTATTGGCTAAATGTGTGTCAGAATCAAAAATGAATTGGTTTGCTTCCTCAAATGAGGGAGCAGGCAGCTTATACTTATGTCTTTAGCCCATGTGTTATTATAAAGTGACAGTATATATGTTTCAGGAACTTGTCAGTCACAGCTAATGTGAGCAGTGATTATGGGGTTGGAGGATTCATGCCCTACGGCTTCAGTGGGACCTTAGCTGGAGCTGCCACCTGCTTCTATGCTTTTGTTGGATTTGACTGCATTGCAACAACAGGTGAGCCTCTGATAGGCTGTGATTTTGTTTGATTTCAATTTTCCATAAGCTAAATGTAAATATATTTGTGCGTGTCTGTGTGTGAAAGGTGAGGAAGTGAAGAACCCCCAGAGAGCCATCCCCATCGGCATCGTGGTGTCACTGACCGTCTGCTTCCTGGCGTACTTTGGTGTGTCAGCGGCACTCACTCTTATGATGCCCTACTACTTGCTGGATGAGAAGAGCCCCCTGCCCATGGCTTTTGAATATGTGGGTTGGGGCCCTGCCAAATATGTGGTTGCTGTGGGCTCACTATGTGCCCTCTCCACCAGGTAACCAACAGCTTCAACACGAGATGCTTTTGTGGAACAAACTATTTTATTCATGGCAGATGAAGTTAGTGTTCTGTGAAGTTAGCAGAGTTTATGACTTTAATTACATTGAGCATTGTGCATGTTATAAATAATTGGTAATAATGGTGAATGAGATCCGGTCAAAACTCTGACCATACATCTCTGTCAGTGTCTTGTTATTGGATTGATTCCTGTTGCTTATCGGGTTGTGGTGGGTGCAGTGCTTTCCTGTTTTGAGATACCTGCATGTCCATATACTAATTTATTTATATATATATATTAAGGTTTCCTAAATAAGGTGGGCAAGGGTGTCTTAAAATGATATATTGGTGTGATGTAATTCTGTCTTTCTTTCCTGAAGGTTTCAGCTCCCCATCTGTTTTCTGTCAACAAACTCTTTTGGATGTTCATCACCAACTCATCCCATGATCTGATCTCAAATCAAATTGGACATTTAATTAAATCAAATCTGCCAAATCTTGGATAAGCCACTGCTGAAGGTTAATGTTTAGGGCCACTGGCAGATTTACGCAACAGCCAGTTATCACAATTTCTGCCAGTTGTCAAACTGCTTTCGTGTATTTGTTGTTTGTTTTGATATTTTGAACTGAATGGGAACTGTAATGATTCAAGGGCTCGTGAATCATTTTAACATCTGCAGACCATTCCTCTCAAACATGAAAAACAAACATCAGTCACATGTAATTATCCTCTCAGAGTACCTCCATTAATTTAAGTTGGTATACAAGACAGATAAAGATGATGATACTATGGGATCATTACAGACAGGAAAGAAAGACATTCATTGGTTTTAATCATACTCTGAAGCTTTGAAGACGTGACTGTAGATGTAGGTGTGGGATTGTGTGTGTGTGTGTGTGTGTCTGTGTTTGGGGCTCTTGACTAACGTGTTGGCCTTGCATGTCTCTGCTGTCTCATGCAGTCTGCTGGGCTCCATTTTCCCTATGCCTCGTGTAATCTATGCTATGGCAGAGGATGGGGTGCTTTTCAAAGCCTTAGCCCGAATCAATCCTAAGACGAAGACCCCACTTATTGCCACTATGAGCTCCGGTGTAGTAGCAGGTGAGAGCCGGGAGCGTCCAAGTGAGATCACTCCTGCTAAACTTTCTCCACCAATCAACTGTGAAAGATGTAGTCAGGACGCAGATGTGTCTGTTGGTTCTTCTGCCTCCTAAATGTCTTGAACTTCAGTAATCCTAAAATTGAACTGCTCTATTGAACTTTGAACATAATTTAAGTTAAACATCTTGTTGGAAGTTTTCCATACCAACATATTGTTCTTTCACAGTTGTATAGGTGTCATGTTTTCTTTCCCAGAATACCCTCAACTTAACCATGAACCCTCTTCTCCCTAGCCTGTTGGGCTCCATGTTCCCTCTGCCGCGCATTCTCTTTGCCATGGCACGAGATGGTATTCTGTTCAAATTTATGTCCAAAGTGAGTAAGCGGCAGTCGCCTGTGGCTGCCACCATGGCGGCAGGTACCACTGCGGGTAAGCTCTCGAGACAAGGACTCACCTCTCATAAGGGTGTATCGTGGCCTTGTTTGGGGTTTTGGATTGATATCTTTGTCAGGTGGTGGTGACTGCATGTTGGTGATGGTGTTTCTAAAAGCATGTGACAAAACCATTAAACTCATTATTAAGTTTTTTCCCCCTCTCATTAAAATAATTTTCTTGTGCTCACCACTTCAGTCCACAAGTCCTTTTCTAGTCAGTTTTTAAATGATTAAAAAAAGAGTGAATTAGTAACTAACTCAGTGCTTTGTAGGCGAGTTGCCATGTTAAAGGAGAAGTTTTGATTTTTGCAACCTGGACCTTATTTCTAGCATTTTCATTCATTTACTCACCCATACAATTTTGGTGGGTTTTGTTATGAATCACCAGTACTACTCGCCTGTGAGTTCGGAGTGGTTCCCTGTTGCCTTGTTATTGTCATCCAGGTTTTTTACAGGGGTTTTTACTAATGTAACTACTTCGATGACATCACTGCCGTGCGCCACTGTAGCATGGCTCATTCACTCCATGCTCTGCCTGTGGTAGCTGAACTTTGTCCAACTAGTCATTTTGTTTGGACAATCTGTATACGAAATATGAAAAAACGAACCATGTTCTTAGCAGTAGCAAGTTCCGTGTAGCTGACTGTGGCAGAGCATGGAGTGAATGAGCAGCACTGTGTGGCGCACGGCAGTGACATCATCGAAGTAGTTAGGTTAGTAAAAACCCCTGGCAGACAATAACAAGGCAACTCCGAACTGCTCCGTACTCATAGGGGAAAAGTACTTGCAATTCATAACAAAACATCAGTGAAATGAACGAGTTTCGCGGCAGATAATGTCTTATTTAGAGGCTGCATTGTCGATGCCCCATCACTCCCATTATATGGATATACGTGGATCTTGAATGGATCTAAAAAGCGTCCGAATGACTCCAGGTTACACCAAAATTGTATGGGTGAGTACATGAACGTATTTTATGCTAGAAATAGGGTCCAGGTTGCAACTTCTCTTCCAACAGCATGGTTATGAGCATACAAGAAGTCAGTCAGACAGTTGGTCCAACTCTCCAGTCAAGACTAGGTCTTGTTACGTAATGGGTGTATTTAAAGTGTCAAGCTGGAATGCCATTTGTCTCTTTCATGCTAATGACATAATATGACACTTTTTATCTCACAGGAGTCTTAGTTGTGGATTTTTTTTTAACGCAGTCATGTCACTTCCATGAAATTCAAACAATCTGGTCTTTTGAGACTGTTGTGGTGCTCATACAGTGTTAAGAATGTCTACTTCTAAAGCTTTCCTGCTCAGTGGGATCCAGGTGCACAGTACATGGTAACATCCTGCTCACTGTTCTCAGGTGTTGGGGATAGAGGACCTGCGGGGGTGAATGACCTGCTGTAGTAGCTGGCTGCTATGAACCCTCAGGGGGTTCACTGTACGACACCACCGCAGGCCATGTACTGAACACCTGACAGCAGTGTTCAGGGGAGCTTTTCTTTGTTATTCTTTGCTTTAATGTGATGTCGAGGGGAGCAGCGGACATACCACTGCTCTGTGTTTGAACTGCACCGCTGTGATCAGCTCCACACTGGAGTCTGGTGCTGAGATACAAGAGGGGCAACACCACAGTGTATCTCACATCAAACAGCACATGGTATGGAGGTGGTTACAGCTGTTGGATGCATTCAGCTCTATTGTGTCTTTGACTAGGGTAACATTTCTGCATGACATTTAATTTGCATCTGTTCATGTGTTTTTGTTGGATGGTGCAGTTTTCTGCTTTATAATTGAAAGAGTATTGTTGTTGCACTACTGTATGTGTGTGTAAATGTCTGTTTTTATGTATTTAAACAGCTTCTCTTGTAATCAGCAATGCTCCTATTTCTCATAAATGTCCTCGCAAAAGTGAACATGTTTGTGTTAATCTTGTTTTTCTACTTTCTGTAGCCATCATGGCTTTCCTGTTTGACCTCAAAGCCCTGGTTGACATGATGTCCATTGGGACGCTACTGGCCTACTCGCTGGTTGCTGTGTGTGTACTGATTCTCAGGTGGGTGCAATTATAGAAAATATCCAAAAATATCATTGAAGGCAACTTCTTGTAGCAGTATTGTGAAAGAGCTTCGTTAAACAGCTTTTCTATGAACCCACAGGTATGATTACCCAGTTTGTGAAACATACTCTACCCCTCATGTTGTGGCATCACACTGGTGATGTAAGAGCTGTGAATGCTCCCATTGTGTGAATGTCAAGTGGCTGCTTGAGTGAACGAAGGTGTTTACTTAAGTTTCTGCACTTGCTAAACTCTGTACAGCTCTGTTGGTCGCACCGAGGCGATTCATCACCACAGCCACAGCAAACACCAACACTCTGTTCCTCCTCTGGTTTCAACCAGATTTATCGGCCTCGCCCATTCAGTTAAATTAACAAAACCACCCCAGACTACTTCATGGTGTACATAGATGGACAGAGATTTTATATAACCAGTGGTACTTTTAGCCACTGAAAACACAGAGCACTTTTCACACTATGAACTTTAGTAAAGCGGTGACCTCTGACCTTTAACCTTTCCTGTCCTTCCTCCAGGTACCAGCCAGATGGAGCCCTGGAGCGGCGTGCAGGGACCAATGAGCGAGATTACCTGTCCTCTGAAGAGGGTGAGTCAGACTTGACAGAATCAGAGTCCCACCTCAACATGCTGAAGGGTGGCAGCTCCACCCTGCAGACTGTCCTGCACCCTCCTGTCCAGCCCTCAGAACATTCCTCCAGCGTGGTCAACATGTCCATTGGTGTGCTAGGTAGGCGGAACAGATTAACAACCTCTCATTTCTGCTCTTAGCCAGATTTTCTGATTGTCTAATAAAATATGTGTTGTCAAACCACAGTGCTCGTAGTGTGTGTGGTCAGCTATCTCACCACGTACCACATCAGCTCCATCCTCGGTATGAAAGTGTGGGTCTTGGCCTTGCTGACTGTTTGTCTCCTCATCTTCGCTGGCTGCGTCTTCATGGTCTGCAGGCAGCCACAGACCAGCAAGAAGGTCTCCTTCATGGTGTGTAAAAGATCAACATGTCTAATGTAGTTTTGCATCATGAAATGAGGATATAACAGCTGAAGTTGTTGCATGCTTGTTGTCATCACAGGTCCCTCTTCTGCCATTTCTGCCCATTCTCAGTATATTTGTCAACATTTACCTCATGGTTCAGCTGAGTGGAGACACCTGGATACGTTTCTCTGTGTGGATGGCTGTGGGTGGGTGTTAACTGCAGCTCCTAATGATTATGAAAAGCCATGGCAGCTATGGTGTAACTTTTTGTGTCTTTGGCTAATTTGACAGGGAGTCAGCCTTCTGGTAGTGGGTGCAGTGACCTCCTGTTGCTCTGTTGTCTCTCAGGCTTCCTGTCACTTCTGTTTTTGTGTTTAGCCATCAAACTAGACATTACATGTTAAATACTTTAGAAATGCTAGCAGATTAGTATTGTTTGAACAGAGCCAGACAAGCTGTTTCTCCCTGCTTCTAGTCATTATGTTAGGCTAACTAATCCCTGGCTCCAGCTTCATATTCCTATAACCGCCTGTGTTTTTTTGTTTTTTTTCCCCAACACCCTTTTCAGGCTTCCTGATCTACTTTGGCTACGGCATGTGGCACAGTGTGGAGCGCCAGCGCCAGCTCCAGGGTCCTGTGAACAGCACTAACACCACAAAGGAGAGCAGCAAGAGCAGCAGGGAGAAGCAGGTTGGCAAAGGTGCAGTAGGAAAAGACCAGGAGCGCTTCATCTTCCCAGAGAAGACCAGCCAGTGTTAAAGTTTACCAGCTCGTTCACAGACTCTGTGAGGCAACAGATGCATGAAAGCACACAGCAGCTCTGCCTTGATGCACCTGTACACACTGCTTCACCGTGCGTGCTTCTGCCACGGGCTCATTCAGTATGCATAGGCAGCGTCAGTTTCCTGTATCAGCGAGTCTCGTGACGTGGAGCCGCTCTGTCACTGTGACGCATCATGTAGGTCACATTGTACTTCATGGACAGCATGAGGACAGTATTGAATGGACAGGTAACACTGGAGAGCGATGTTCATTTCCTTTAACACTTAAGTGGTCACGGCAAGACTGCAGCAAAGCTTTTCTCTGTCAGTATAGACTTGACTTCTTAGGACACTCGTGTTGTCATTTCTGTCAGTTTTCACACTTTTATCAAATTTGTACAGTTGGATTTTTAGTCTTCGAAAACTGTGCTATCATTTAAAGGTGGGGGGATATTACTAGATTTTGATACATCCGTCATGTGTTAGTATTGTAAGTAATGTTAGTTTGTGGTAAAAGCACTTGTTGTTGTTGTTCTCCTACATGAGTGCATGAGGCAGAGAAAGACCAGTGTTAGGTTAAAGATATGTCGTCTAAACCCATTTTAGAGCTATTATGTGCATGATTGTTTCATATGCATAAACGTGATAATTGTGACTCTGTGTAAAAAAAATGATGAAGACACTGCCACATTTAAAACAATGTACAAAATGTCAAATAGTTTTACAGGCATGTTGCGACTCGACTCCGTTTTTTGTGTCAGTGACCTGAACGTCAGCCAGATGCTGGTGGGAGGTTTCAGTCTTCTGTGGATGTTATGTAACATCTAATATCTTTCTTAACTGCAGTTGTTGAGATCTCCATAGCTATTGTGGTGGTTTTACTCAGCACGTTTACTTCTCTATTTTCACTTGGTTGTATTGTATGTATGAACTGTTACAGTCTGAATTAGAAGATTGTTATTGAGACAGAACTCTCCTGAAAAAGTATTTGTAGCTCATTGCTGTAGTAGATTGTGTTTTCATTTTGATACAGCTGCAGATTGCTGACGATATAACATCATGAAATGAAAAGTAGAGTGCTTTGTTACCTAACAAGAAGCACAACAATTAATTACAAGGTAAAGTATTATAAGGTGTGTAGTATGTTTTGTCACATAAGTTACATAATGTAGATGTAATGGGCGTCTGTCCAGGTTTCTTCTCTTTGTGTTCAGTGTCTCACTTCAGTGACTGAAGTCTTGCTTCACAACCAGCCTGAAGAGACTTTTTGTTCTGTACGCTTCCCTCTGGGCTTTTAGGGGAATATTTGCATTTCTGTGCTGCCAGCTGTTCCATCTGTCTTCAGTCGTCTGACAGTGTTTTACACCTTCAGTTGAAATCTTTCACTTTTCCAGATGTCAGATGCTGCAGCTGGAGGGTGTTGGGAACTGATTGATCAGGTTGATCGACATGTGCAGCACTGTGGTTTAGATAAATGTGCAACAAAGTCTGAAGCTGGTCTCAGTGGGAGTGAGGTGGGTATTCTACATGAGCCATGGAGAGTCATCCACTGAAGTTACAAGATGAAGTGCATAGTTGTGATCATAATGTCAATGATATAGTTTCACATGCTCCAGCTGCACAGACAAATACAATAAATGTATTTTCCAGGCCTGTGTTTATTGATTTCTTTCTTATATCACCACTTTAAGAGGTTAAGTATGTTATGGGTATTTCAGAATCCATGGAACTGACTTTAGTTAACTGGAAAGTTTTTTAGATAGTGCCACCATGTGGCCAAATTTAAAAAAAGATCTTGCTTTGTTTTGTTTTGAAGTTAAGTTTGGATTTTCCTCAAGTTACCAACACTTCATCCTACCATCATCAGGTATGTCCTAGGTGATATAAACTGTTGTAGTTCGAGAACAGGTTCTATAAAAAGAGGTGACAATCATCAATATGAGTTTTTAAAGCACTGAAATACATTAAATGGAATAACTCTAATTCAGTGGTCATGAGTCTGTCCTCTTTTAAATTTGACAGAAAATTAAAGTCATAGTGAGGTCAAGAATTTTTGGACAAAGTTTAGATTAAAAAAGATGCTATTAATGAGAGGGGCCTTTTCCATAGCTAAATATATAAGAAACATTGGGAACTAGTGTTGAAATTAGCTATTATTACACAACCAAATTAAATAAACTAAAGTGAAAGATAATGTAGATATTATATGACTACAACAGTATCAATCACCTTACATCATTTGAGGACAAATTAACATGAATGTCACTTACAAATTACAGAAAAGTGCTTTTAAAGTTTTACAGATTGTAACTCTGGCCACACCCTGTTTAGTGATGTCACAACATGTTGTTTTACTGAGGATTTAAAGAAAAAACAGCTGTTACATCACTAACTACGATGTGGACAGGTGTGCAACACATTAAAGCGTGAATTCTTTAGGACAGGGCAGCTGCAGCTTTCTGAACTCCTCTCTGTTCCCCACACAGATCCTCCAGCAGAGGGCGCTGGAGCATGAGTTTCCACTCTTGGTGTCTAAGGAGAGAGAAAACAGAGAACCTCCTCTGTTATTTTCCCTTTTCCTGTCAGTGTGTGCGGAGGATGGAGCTGAAGATCTGAGCAGGGCAGCTGGAGTCTGACCCTCTTTCCCTCTGAGCTTGTCACCAAACTCCCTGATCTCTGAAGAGCAGTCACTCCTCTGACATCCCACCAGCACACCATGAAGATCTGGCTTGTGCTTTGCTTGGCTCTGCTTTGGCTGGAGCTCCACAGTGGTGAGTAAGTCTCCACATCTGTCTCGTACATTTATGAGTGAATAAAACAACTGCTATTTTCATCACAAGAGCTTGAGTGCAACCTGGAGGTGTTGGGAGGATTAGATAATCTAAGGTTGTATAAAAAGTGTGTGAAGGGCAGCAGTGCGTGTGATGGCCGTAGAATGGGAGGTGCTTTCACAAAGAGGTGGTCATTCTCCAACATCAAGACGAACATTTGATTTTTGTATAATTTTGTCAAGAAGACAAAATGCCACAAGTGCCATATTTGAATTTTGCGTTGCATGAACAATGCATGTGAGTTGCTGAATGGCTGCATGAACGTCCTCGGGTTTCTGCAAAGTGTTTCTGCAGACCAAGTGAAAACGGCTGGTTCTGAGGCACGCAACAGACGTTTCTAATTAACTGGCCTTTACTGTTGACCTTCTTTCTCAGAGTCCTCATTAATGCTGCACCAAAGAAGAAAACAACATTCCCTTAAAGTTTGTTTTTCCTCTCTCATTTTCGGTGTTGTGTGCCCACTGAGAAAAGGAGACAGAAAGAACGAGGCTGGGTTCTGTGGGTTCTGGACATTTTGTGCCAGGAACAAGGATTTCACACTTCCTGTTCAACTGTTGTCACAGCTGGGGGAAACACAAAGAGCAGCTCACTGTTCGCCATCAGTCTGACCCTCTGCTGTTTCAGCCAAGAGTCAGATCTGCTGATTCAGAGCAGTAACAGGAGATGTTCTGACTTATCTATGTTTTCTTCATTATTATGTCTTGCTCCCCTCCTCCCTTCTCCTTTTCCTGTGTGTATCCAGGTGACTGCCAACAAGTCAAGCGAAGAAAAGACGTAGGAGAGAACCGCATCAGGCCGGGGGGGAAACGGGTGAAGGTACGACAACCCAAACCTAAGGATGGAGGGGGGAAAGGCCAGTCCCTGCTCACCCAGGTCTTAGATAAAGGCCGCTTCCTTCGCCTGGGCCAGACCACAGACCTTCCTCCTGGGAAGAACATAGAGCTGCGCTGCAAAGGCAACAACATCGGGTGGTCGTACCCCACCTACCTGGACACCTTCAACGACTCACGCCTCAGGTTCTGTGAGCTGACACCAGCTGTCTGTCATGCTGAATGATGCTGATGTGGATGTGAAGATCTTATATGTTGTTTCCTGTTCCCAGCATCAAGCAGAGTGACAAGTACAGTCAGCTGATCCTGACGTCACCCTCTGCTGCTGACACAGGACCCTACAGCTGCTGGGTGGTAGTGTGTGATGGGACAGAGTGTGAGAAGGACCACGACCGGGCCTACGTCTCATACATCTACTTTACAGGTGATGTTTTTTTATTTATTTTTTAATCAGTGAGGGATTAAGTTTTAAAGTTGCACCCGCAACAAGCATCTTAAAGCTTGTGGCATGTAAGCTACAAACTACAACATCCAGCAACCACAACTTTGGTTTCAGACAACAAAGCTCTGCTAGAGTCTCTGTATAGCATTAATAATCAGCTGCTGGACACAGGGACACACTGAAGAGCTAAGGAGCCAGATGTTTTTCTCATGGGTTGGTGGAGACCAAAACAGAGCTAAAAAAAAAAGAAAAGAAAAGAAAAAAAAAAGAGTAAAAAGCAGATTTACCTGAGTCAGGTGGATGCAAACGTGACAAATGAATAACAATGTGACCCTGTGTTCACTGGTTGAGTAAATTGGATACTAATACTTAAGGTATGTCAACTCCACATGGTGATGATATGCAAGTGTTGTGTTTACAACAAAGGAAGAGTTATGAAATTAAGTTTAATGAGTGCTCATCAGTTGACATCTTTGGTTGGAATGAAAACAGAGTAGAGCATCTGCATCTGTTTCTATGTAATGGCTCAGATATGTCTCCCTGAAAAGCTGTTCTGTATTAAACAATGACTCAGCAGGCTAAGGTTTCACGTCAGTGCTGTTTTCTGCTGTTTGTTTCATTTCCACATTTTTAATATGACACGATGCAAATACACGCTACATCACAACAGTCTCTGTTGTTTTAAAAGTTAAGCTCAGTTCAGTCTTTTAGGAGAAAGACTAACTAACACTGAGATGATTTTACTCTGGAGAAAAAGACTGAGATGAAACTAATTCCAGTTGTTTTGAAGATATAGTGAATGTAAGCTCAAACTATCACCAATTTCACTTTTAAAAATGTTAATCCTGAGTTTCGGTTTTTTAATGACAATGACAATAAAATAGTAATGATGTTTTTTTCTCTGAGCAGACAAAGACAACCTCTTCGTCCCTTCAGCCATCCACTTTGAGATCGTGTACCTGCGCCCAGACAGAAATGCTGTGGTGCCCTGTCGTGTGACCGACCCACTGGCCAAAGTGACCCTGCACAGAGAAGTCCCTGCAGAGGAGATCACAGACAACACCACCATGGTAACCTATGACCCCACCATGGGGTTTGTCCTGCAGAACCCCACTCAAGCACTCCAGGGAGTCTTCTACTGCAAGGCTGTGACCAAGGGCACCCCCCAGGTCTCCACAAAGTACCAGCTGCTCTACGTGGAGGGTAGGAGCACAACAATCACACAACATATCAATATGGTGATGAATACAGTAACACATTAAAATGCTGCTCTCGGGGTTCTCCTGTGCATCAAACTTCAACATCAAGCTTAATTCAGTATGTCACCTTGATGACTAAAATTGCCAAGAAGTGCCGTGAGAAGTGTTTTCACACAGCCATGAATCAAGTGGTGTGTACTGTGCTCCATCAGCTTCCAGGAAAAGCTTGTATTTCAGAGTTGTCAAAAGCCTCCTCACTCACTGGTGTGAGCGTGGACACGTACCAGCTGAAATGGAAACACACAGTCTGGGGTTTACAGAATGGGGGGAGGAGGAATTTACTAAATGGAAATTGTGTGTGGTTTACGTACAATGAAGCTGCCAGAGTATGTTTGACTGGCAGATGAAGAGAGAGAGAGAGGGAGAGAGAGAGAGAGGGA
>OMNW01009470.1:36832-54596 GCA_900303245.1 Selene dorsalis
ATGTTAGTGTTGATTTCCTGAAATATGGGAGAGAGGGAGAGAGAGAAAGAGAGAGAGAGAGAGAGAGAGAGAGAGAGAGAGAGAGAGAGAGAAAGAAGGAGAAGGTTTCCTGTAACTGCTGTAACTACCACAAATCAATCATCTATAAATCACATTTGCGCACGAGCTTCTTGCCTTCATCAGCTCATATCAGACTCCTGACAGAGTGAGTGTGGATAGATGGACTGCTCTATATAAAGAAGGCAGATAATAAAATCAATTTGTTTTCCTGCCTCGTGTCGACAGTTCCCAGTGGTCCACCGTTTTTGAGCTTAGAGGCGTCTCCAGAATCTGTGAGAGGAGGAGACAATGTCAACATCACGTGCACCGTGCTGGGGGAGCCAGAGGTGGATGTGAACTTCACCTGGTCTTATCCTGGGAAGGTGAGTAAGAGGAGTAATTGGCTAATAATGAGTCATCACCACCATTAATCAACTATGAGTCAATGATTTGAGAGATTCAACATTTCAGCTCAGGCCATTGCTGCTAACAGTGAGAAAAGACAACAGCACTGCACTTGGCTGTGTGTGACAAGTGTGACATCAGAATCTGATCAATTCTTGTCCAGCACGGGGTCAGCTGCTTGGCCCCCTGCCTCTTGTTCTCTCTGCCACAGGACATAAAACATTCAGATTCTCTCAACTCCTTCAAATCCCACCTTAAAAGTCACCTTTTCAGGCAGGCATGTTCCCTTTAATCTTGGGATCCTCACTGTTGCTCTTTATTGCTGTTTTATTATAATGTTGTATACTATTTTAATTGTTATGTTTTACACTTTATTGATTCCTTTTATTTTGTCTTTTGTATGGTGACATTGAGTGTCCTGAAAGGTGCCTATAAATAAAACGTATTATTATTATTATTATCAACTGCTAAATAAATGATCAAATAATATATACAGTAACAGCAGTCATGTTTGTTTTATTGTGCAGGACCGTCGTCCTGTTCACGTCTTAACTTCCTGGCGGCTGGTGAACAGGGGCATGGGCCATACTACAAGGGTCTCCCAAAGTGTCTTGACCGTAGAGGACATGGAGACCATTGACTTTGGAGACTACATCTGTAAAGCCAAAAACAAGCACGGAGAGACGATTCTGTCAATCAACATGATCTCCAAATAGTCCCTCCAGCTGGCCCTGTGATATGCTATGGTTGATGTTGGAGTCTTTCGACATGTTTTTAAGGTATAGCTGTAACAGCCAACCAGAACAATCAACATGTATATACATAAAACAGATGTATTTTTAGATTGAACATGGTAATAACAATAAAGATTTGCTAAGTACTCCAATGAAGAGTTCATTTTGACATTCCAAACCATCAAGCTGCAGCTACATTTAATGTTTCAAAGGACCAGAGCAACAGAAAAACAAGTAGTTTTTACTGAAAGTTGATGTTCAGGAAATCTTACTGGATGACCTGATGATGCTCCCTCAAGCTCAGAGTTGTGAAAAGCGGATTCATTTTACAGCAGAACAATGAGCTGGAACATGAATTGCTGCTATCTGAAGTCCAAAGAGGAGCGAGGAGTCATGACCTGCAGGGCTTTTCCACCAGTCAGCAGACCTCTAATCTACTAAACATCTCCTGGAAGATGTGATAAGAGAAAAGCCCAGACTGTTGCTTGCTTTGTGTGATTTTCTGCAGGAGTCTGCTTTTAACACAGATTCATTGTCTGCAAAGAAATTGTGGATTTAATCCATTTAGCAAGCGGGGAGCAAATCAGGTGCTGTATTCAACAAATATTGAAAAAACAGGCGCCAATTTAAATGTTGTACCTGGAGATGAAAGTTCTTTTGGTGGTGGGATCATCATGGCTGAACAAACATCAAACCATGCTGACCGCTACATTTAAATGATATAATGATGCTGGAGAGGAGCTGCAGCCTGCACAGACTTGGTCTGGTTTTGCAGCATGTCGTGAGGAGAGTCTGGTTTAAAGCTGAGCAGTGTGCAGGGCTGACATCCTAATGTGCTCCGTATGTGGAATGTGATCTGCAGGCCCAGAACTTATTTTGGTCCAGTGCAACAATTGCTGCAGTTCACAGTTCAGTTGTTGATTATTACGATTCTGAAAATACTTAAGCTTAAGGATATGAAGGTTTGTGCTAGACTGATGGTAAATATTACTGATTCCATGGAGGTAAAACCTGCTGAGGTCAAGATTTTCAGTTCCAGGAAAAGCTGAATTTTTGATTTTGTTAGCAGAGGTAGAGCTTCTTCTGAATAAATCCATAAAATATGTGAACAAGAGCAACAAATACTGACCATTTCACAGCTGTTCAACTTAAGGTTTAATACAAGACTTTATTTAATTGCATATTTTAAACAGGGTCAACACACCAATAATATCAATTCCACACAAAATACTCTGAGACATTTCCAAGATGCAGTGTCTCTGAAATGTACAAGCAAGGCTTCTTCTGGTCAAGACCCCAAATTTAAAGCTGCATTAGGAGGAGGGTTCAGTGAGGGGTGATTAACACGACTCAAACACATGCACAAAGACTCGGATTGGTCCCTTAGTCAAACAAACGTGAAAAACAAAACATGTTTGAGGCCAGAGATGATACTTCAAATGTCAATACGGATGTAAAATAAATCCTGACCTTTGAAAATACGGAACTTCTGGAAATGAGAACAGCCTGCATGGGTATGAACATTTCTCTATTTAGGTAGACATGTACAGCTCTGGTGTCCTGCCTACCAGTGGGATGTTAGTAATATGACAGCAGTTAGCTGTGAGAGATGGTGCAAGAATCCAACAGAAGCAACATATTTAAAATCAAAATATGCCCTGAGGAGGGATCTGTATACATAGCCATTCTGAATTCAGACTTTCCATGGCTGTGGTCTCCAGAGACACAAAGAAGCCCTCTCTCACCCTGCAGGGCTGTATCTGCACATGTGTGTACACATGCATGCATGTGTGTATTTTCTTTACTGCATATACTGTGTGCGTGTGTGTGTGTACTCAGCTTCAGGAACAACAAGCCTCTGCCAACAACTGTAAGTAACAAAAATAGTGTTTCATTAGATACAAGTCCTGAGATTTCCTTTTCCCTCATCCATAGTTTCAGATGTGAAAGGCGAAGAACAAGGTGGCCTTGCTTATTAAGTGCTTCTGTGCAACATTTTTTTTTTCTTACAGTCTGTAGCGTCCCTGTACAATAAGTGTTAAAGTTCATCCATTCTTGAAGGAGCCAAGGTCAGACTGTTGTGTTGCTCAGCGAAGAGGAAACAAACATGGCTCCATATTCGAGAAGGATAACTCAAACATCAGGGTCTGCTTCCTAGAAGCAGGGGCCCATCGTTATCTGGGGGAGACGGGAGAGCTAGAGAAGACACCGGAGCTGCGAGGTGATTGGAGGCTGAAGGAGTGAGAGGGGGAGGTGGAGCTGGGGGACACCTTGCGGGGGCTACTCAGGTCTCCGTTATGGAGCTTCCACAGAAGCTCCTCGTTCTCCATAGACAAGCGCTTGTTCACCTTGGACTCCTTCTGCAGAGACTCCTGCAGCATGGCCTGCTCTGTGGACAGTTGTCTGTGGTGCATCAACACAACAGACTAGTTAGAAATGATCTGGAGCATGAATATTCACAGAGAGAGAGAGACATTCAACTAGTCAGCTTAATGTCTCATGTGCAGTATATTGCTAATTATTTGATGTCAAAAGTGTCATTTAAGAAATGATACCCAGATAAAATTAGGATTACACAGATTGTTCTGGACAGCCTAAAGCATAAGACTGGTGATATTCACTGTTCAGTTATTGTCAACAAATCCCATTAAACCAAGACCTGAATCTGTCCCAATTACTTCTCCCTTGCCCAAACTCTGCTCTCAGCCCTAAAGCATCTTCTGTGCCAACATACAACTTTAAAAACAGAATACAAATGTCCTTTTTAAAAATACTGAGTAATTCCCCCAAACCACTAAAAAATGGTAGGGATAAGTAAACTTAACCCATAGGAGAATATAATGCATTGGATCTGCCTATTTTGAATGTGTTGGCTTGTGTGAAGCACTTGTAGCGTGGGTTTAGAAAATAGCTCCATAAATGATAAGGATGATGATGGTGCAGCCATTCAACAGTTCATTGGGGCATAATGAACAGAGACAGATGGTTTCCATCACTTTGTGAATTCTTACCTTGACAGTGCAGCATGTCTTTCCATGCGGGCTTTGAGGTCCTCATTCTCCTGCTGGACCTTCTTAAGGTTCTCATCCAACTTCACATTTTTGTCCATCTGGGGAAAAAAACTGAATGATTGACAGATCCAAGTGTTTTTTTTTCACAATCATTTTCATGTGCTTCAGTTTTTACCAGTTTGTCTATCTCCATCAGCTTCTTCTCCTGCTGATGGAGCTGCTTGTTTTTGATATCCAGCACCACCTTGAGGCTGTCTAGCTCCTGCTCCAGGTACAGGGTGTGGGAGTCCTTCTGCCGGGACAAATAAATAGAGTCAGGATGTTCCAGATGGATTAAGACAGAAATTGTGGGCATTAATACAGCAAGTCTCATAAATGTCATGCCACCAGAAATCCAGAAGCACACAACAGAGGGCGCCGTTCTTCCCTTACAAAACACTCACTGCTCAAAGGGAACAACTGTTGTTCATTTCATTTACAACGGCTCATGGTATAAACATGCAGATGATCTGTCCTGCATAAAAGATGTTGTTTACCACTCCTTGTACTCTACACATGGTCAGTATCCAACACTGATCTGTTGCTAAGGCTGTTCGCCTCATTTACCTAAGAAGAACTGATGTGCAGTGGCAGGGTTACATGAGGCAGTTACCTTAATGGCTCCACTGTGCCAGGCCAGAACGCTGACTATATGTAGCAGCCACTTAACACTGATGAGCAGTGGCAGCCACCCTGCATCAAAGCATTATGGGAAGATTGAACCGTCTACAGTGTTGTAGCTAACACAGAGATGAAGCAGCTTCAGTGGTGTACACTAAAGAATGGTTAATGATTGACTGACCTAACACTATGAAAACTATGAGTTACTTAAGAATAAAGTCCCTCAAGAAAACATGTATTGTGTTTGCCTCTGTTGCTGATCCATCTTTCTGGTAATCATTGGCCATTTCATGGATTTCCCACCTTTTATGCCTGGGGCTAAACAACACTGGAGTCATGAGATGTTTCTAAAGTGGAGCTCTGCTAAAATAAGCACACAGATAAGAGTACCTGACTCTTTTCGGCCAGCTCTCTCCTCTTGTTCTCCTCTGCTGTTAGCTTCTCTATCAGGGCATTGTTCTCCACAGTCAGTTCTTGGATCTGTCCCTGTGGACGCACGCATTGAATGAAGTTTTACTCACTAGTTTATTTCATTAGGAGTTAACCTCGTTATACGAAAAAGGAAAAAGTGGTGATCTTACAGTTAGAGCAGCTTCTGTGTCTTTTAAAGTTTTGTCCAGAGACTGCAGCTCCTCATTGTGAACTTTCCTGAGCTCTGAAACATGGAACAGGGATTGTCACATCAGAAAAACAATTTGAAAACTAAAAGTACGACAGGTCAGATTTAATCTCAGAGTCAAATTACAATAAAATAAAACAATTCTAAACAGTGCATGCATTAGTTTACAGAGGCAGAATTTAAAAGTTAAAAACACACTCAAAGCTTTCTCAGCTTGAGTCTGTTTCAAATATGCTCATAAAAAGCAGCTTCAGATAATGGATGTAGTTTGTGCCAGTGCTGTCCACTCACCTTCCAGTGACATTTCATACTGCTGTTTAACACAATGCAGCTGTTCTGTGTGGCTGCTCTGTAATTCCAGCTTGATGGCTTCATGATTGGCTTTAAGCTCTCCCATCTTAAAAAAGAACGCCATATATTTAATACAATTTTGTAACACAGCATTACTTGTCATGAGGAATCACCAGGCTCTGCCCTACAGTTAAATGTTTTGCTGACATTTTCTCCAGAAACACAGATATTGTGTTGAAATTCAAACAACGTGATACGAAGACTGTTACATAACTGCAAGTTATTAACAAATGTCTGTGATTCGAATAAACACTGGTACTGTATCAGGGGCTTCACCCTTAACAGTTTTTCATCACCTGAATAATTGAATGAATGGGGGGGGTCATCAGATGCAATAGTGAATCTTGATGCATACATAATTTAAATAGATCATACAGAAACAGAATGAAATGCAGTGTATTGACAAACCTGCTGTTCCATGAGAGTCTTGCACTTGTCGGCCTCCTCCTGGTACGTGAGATGGACCTTGTCCCACTCAGCCTGGTAGAAGGCCTGTAACCTCTGCTCCAGCTCCACCACATCCTTCTGGTGCTGTTCCTGCAGTTTCTGCAGTGCATCCTCCAGAGAAACACGCAATTCATCCTTCTCCTTCTCCAAACGCTCAGAAGAATGGATGGAGCAAACTGGTAATAAAACAGAGAGACAGCATTTTATCTTGGTGAAATTGTGACAGGATATTTGCATGATGTTCAGTGAGTATCTACAACTGTGCATATAGTAATATTCATTAAAAAAGGTCAGAGGCAAAAATGTATTAGTAACCGCTTGAGAAAGAAATCTGATATGTTCACTGAGTATCGTCCATTTAGCAAAGTTGTCCTTGATGTAAATGTGCGACACCAGTGCTCTAAAAGGAATGGAAAAACTGACTTTCAAGGGGAGGTGCCTCTTGCACTTAACCACAACTACACTGCAGTTATTTATAGACAGATGAAGATGTAGTCTCTATTCTTTCACACCATCTCAAATTAGTGGCATAGGTGACAGATTTCTCAAATCAAGACTTTCTTCTCCTTTCCACAGATGGTGTCATTTTCAAGCTTGTGCAACTGGTGGCTTTTGTTTTTGTTCTGTAAACCAGCCTCATTATTTCCCAACTGTTTCCACTGTGTTATCCTAAAAAAATGACTGGTACAATGACTGCAATATTATGTTTCACCTTAAGTCCACATTAGGATTCCCTCCATCAGCCTCAAAGGCCACATGCTGCATTTGAAATCTGTTTATCTATAATACCTACCAATTTTGTTACACACAAATGGTCTAAAACTGTGTAATGCATTTTTAATGATGAATATCGTTGTTCCTGTTTGCATATAAATTATATGACAGGCTCTCCAGTGCACATATTAATGAGCTACTGAGCTACAATATGAAGGAATAACATTACACTGCAGGAGCATAAAGATTCACCTTAGGCAGAGTGGAATAACAGCCACAGCTCCAGGAACAGAGGCCAAACTAACATAGGGACTATCTATCATGCTTTGGCATGTACGGCTCAACAAACGGAGCCCGGCATTCCGCAACCATGTGTAACAGAGATCTGCTCATATGAGGCCTTCTAGTCCAAATCCACCCTACAAAAACACCTCATGGCTCAAGCAGTATGGAAAACCAGGACCCAGCTAATCTAATGTTAGCTGCACTTTGGCCCACTGTTAGCAGGGTGACGGGATTTGGAAACGTAACATAATGCGGATGCTGAAAAAAGCAGAACCCTAGTTGTAATTTTATGTGTGAGGAATGATAACAAACTGGGTGTGGTTGAGCCATACTTCTGGCTGCGCTCCAGGCCTTGAATTTATTGCTGTATGTGGAGTGAGATCACTAGGGAAGCAGGCAGGAACACAGTCTGAAGACGGAGTAAACTAAAGATGGATTTTAAAGAATGCCTCTTGCCTGCCAAACATATTTTACTACGCATAATACAAAAGGTTGGTGTGAGGACAGCGAAGGTCTCGCAGCTTGCCTGAAGTGAAGAATGTGTTATAGTGCAGATATAACAGTGCTCAGCATATAAGAGCAGTCATGTGGAAGTCCCAAGACTTTAAACAGGGGAGGAGTCACAATACTAGTGCTGCCTTAAGTAACAGAGATGAAAGCTGCTGTGCGAGTGCATGGTTGAGCATGCATGTGCCTGTATGTTCCAGCCCATTCTGTGTGACAGTCCTTGGGCTTGACATAAAACATGGCACGTTATCTCTAAGCTTTCACAAGGCCTCAGGTGGTGTGGCATTCCACTAGTGAGAGCCCCTCCTGTGTGGGATCAGAGGTCAGACTGCCACTCCCTGGGGAACAGACTGACACCATTTACTCAGCAACAATTAAAACACACAGGCCATGTCAAAAAGGTATGATTTTCAGCGGACAAAGCAATTTCACAAGAGGAGGAAGCCACGGGGAATATTTATGAGGTGAGTGAAAGCAATCAAGAGAAAGTGCAAATACCTGCAAATAGAAAAGATGATATCTAATTCATGAATTGATTGAATTGGTTTTGATACCACTAAACTGATACCATTAAATTAAACCGTAACACAAACCAGTCTCAAGCAGAGCTCTGGTTTTTACCATTTCATTAGAATCAAATAAAGATCACATGTTTTATCAAAATTTTTTACTGGACAGCATGACTGCCAGTCCAGAGGAATTTTTGCAATGTAATGGGTGATTAAATTCACCAGTGTGGAATAACGCCTAACATCTGCTCTAAACGTCAACAATAAGGCAACAATGACTCAGATAAATGATTGCATCAGATCGTAGCAACCGAAAAATTGAACCAAGTAAACAACTAAATATCGGTGATGTAAAAGCTTAACAGCCAGGATATAAAAACTATAATGCCATAGAAACACAATCCCAACTTTGCTGTGTAAACTCAACAATACTAAGAACAAAAGACACACCAAAAAAGGGGTATGTTCTTTGGTGATAACAACTGTAAACACACCCAGTGTGAGACCAAGGTGACCTAACTTACCCAGATCTCCTCGAAGGTTGACCAGCTCCTGGGACAGCTCCCTGCACTGTCTTGTGGCTTCATCACGCTGCAGAGAAAAAAACGTAAACAGTCACATCCATGCTTAGGGCAGTCTCAAGATCATAAATTTCTAGGGATACTTGTTATGACATGGCATATCTTACGTCATCAGTCAATATTGGAGAATCGTGGATTTGAGAAGTATCTCACTATTAGAAAGAAGGTTTATTTAGGACAACACCCTGACAAATGACCATGCCATGAATCCAGTTTTCCTAATAGGATATTGTGTTTGACTGCCAAATGCAAATACACTGAAGGCACAGCAGCAGCTAACAAAGAAACCATCAGGAATAAGGGGAGGGGTATTAAAAGGAAAATTTGACACTCAATTCAGGTTTGTAGCCTGAACACATGCTCTCTGTCAGACTTACTCCTTTACTGACTCAGTTTTGCAGTAAAGAGGAGACTGCGCTATAGCTGCAGTGCTCCTGCTGGACTTCCAACTGATGCGTAGTTTACCCAAAAACTGTTTACCTCTGCTCTATTAGCATTATTTTACTATGCTGATTCACACAAATAACCTCATACACTCTGAAAATGCTCCACATAGCCTGCATAATTCAATTATGAACATCAGACAAAATAGCCAAGTAAGAAGAGCCAAACATCGCTAAATTAATCAGTTAACAAAAGCAAATTTCTTCCACCCTGTCCTCCTGTGCCCCCCCTGACCTGCGTCTATACCTCACTGCAGAATAGAACAGTGTAGAAGCCAGTTACCCTCTCTGCAGCGCAGGGAGAACTAAGGCACGCTCTGCTGCCAGAACAGCCCATGATCCAGCCTCAGGCTGAGGCTTGGGTGCTGGAGTCTCCCCCTCCAGCTATGGAGACCCAGTACTCCAGGACAAATTGTGGTCCAGGTGGACGCACCACCTCCACACACACACCACCTCCCAGACTGCTCTCACAACATCTGAGGCAGGACTGAAAAAGCCGCTTCACTGGTGAGTGACTGCAGAGTGCATTACCGTATTCCACCTAAAAAGACCAAAAGGGGCAGGCCACGGTGTGCATGAGCACAGCCTCCTCACCAGCAAGCTGAGGTCACTTTAAGACAGCACTAAAGAGTGGAGCATACAGATAAATTACACAGAGCTGTCAGACACCAGGCTGATGGAGCAGGACTTGTGTTGTGCACTGACCTTCCCAAGGGATACATGGAGGTCTCATTGTCACCATCCCCCACCGCTCATCTAAACCTATATTAAATCATGCCTCACCCCACTGCACCATTACCATACAATCTGCTGTATGACTACAGGCTGCATGGCACAATCTCTCCATTACAAGACGATATCAACGCTGTGACAAGATCAAATTTCCAGCTTGTGTGTGAGTAAGACTATTGACAGTCATTAGATTTAAGTGAAAATGGCATGTCATTTGTTGACAATCCAGCTGCCTTGACAATGTTTGAGAATCAGAAATAGTTAATGGGCAATACTTGACCATAAATAACTAAATGATAATATACAAAAGAAATTAATCTTCTTGCTACTAAGGCTTAGTGTATAGTGTGTTGTATCAAAACTATGATCATGTTTGATTTCCAGAATGCTGCTCATCTACAGGTAAACTGATCAATCATAGGTATTTGTTTTGAGCTTGCACCCCTTTCTCTCACAATCATTTTTCATGGTGCAGTAGAAATGAGCATGCACACTGGAAACCTTTGCTTAAGAGGATAACAGTAATTGCCACCATGGGGCCCTACACTGAAAAATTTACATGCATAAACAGTCAGACAACCTTGTTGAAATACTTTCAATCTACAAATACTTGAAATAACAGACTTGTGTTTAGTTATGCATGCTTTTGCCATGTACATTTGATATCCAGTTCCCTCAACTGGTAAAGCCTCTGCAGCATGTAATGTCCCCTGTGGTCATTATGATACCATGTCAAGTGTAGAGTAACACTTGATGGTAGACTACCATCGATGACTAACTGCTACAGATCAGGTTCTGGTTTCCAGGAGATATTGTGAATATTAGAAAGCCAGTAGAGAAAGGCTAGACAGCAAATTATTTTTCAGGTTATTTTCCAGTTAGAATGAGTTTGTATTCCTACACTTAGTGCAACTTGTTTTACAGCATTGTCTGTATCAGAGAAGGTGCCAAACCAGATCCAGTGCTTACACTCATTATCCAAACAGATGAGAAGAAACAGGTCCAGTCCCTTGCTTAGTGTTTGTCTGCTCTTCATAACCATATCAAGTCTGGGACATTCAACAGCTGGGACATTCTCACACTATGTTGGTAACATCCAGATTCCTATTCTTGGTCTGATGAGTGGCCACCAGACACGAGTGCTCAACATGCACACACTCACCTATTAATACACCTGATACACAAATGTGGTCATTTTGCTTACTGAATTAATCTCTTGAGATTTACTTATGTTAATTATTATTATAAGCATTATTAAGTGCAGCAGCAGGTCAGGCGGTAGAGTGGGCTGTCGACTGATTCCAACGTTGGCAGGTTGATCACAGCACAGCTCCTCCTGTGACACTGACACTCAAGATGAATTCATTCTAAGTTAGTATGGATAGAAGTGTCAGCCAACTTAATAAATGTAAATGTATTTCATAATTGAGGTATGTCTCTGGCATTGATGTCCACTACAGTCATTGTTTGCAGTGGAAAAAAACATGCTGTAGTTTAAGTTGAGTCTGTGAGGCTGACACAGCTACTTTTCCATCAAAGAGGAACAAACTTACTGTGTTTCTAATATCTGTTGATGTAATCAGTTTCACAACCCTGCCAACCAAACAAAGGATACGAGTAAAAAAAATCAGTTACTGGAGATCACACACTGTGCACTTCAGCTGTGCCTTTGATGTAACATTGCATGGACTGACAGCTGATATATTTAAACCCCATAAACTCCAGCTTTGCTTTGTATGACTTCATTAGTCAATTCTCTTCAAAATATTCTGAAATAATACATTCACACTGTCTTTCTGATGGATTGAGAAACTGAGTTACAACAGGTAAAAATGATCTTACGATGGCCTCTTAACATCTGGGGAGTAAATGTCACCCTAAGTTAGGCACCTGAGTGCATATTCACAATCACTGAGGTAGGGCATGTGGCAGAAGAAATTTAATAACAACAGAACTCACTGAAGCTTGCTCAGGCTAGAATTGGACTGATGTGAACTCACAACTGGAGCTGCTCAGAACACACAACACTGCCACAAGAGAGGTGTCAGACTCAGAGCAAGCCAAGAGTAAAGGGAGTAGCTGCAATCTAGGCCACAGGAAATAAAAACGCATGAATGACTTTTTGTATCACAGCTAAGTGAAGCAATGGTTTCACTATCTGAAATTGTTCTAACTATAGAGAGTTCAAGTACACAACAGCAATAGCCTGTCAAATAACTCTCGAACACACAAACAGAGTCTTCAGCCATTTCTTTGCTCTTGGCAGCAACAAACTTCACCACTAGAAGCAGACTACAAGTAGAAAGGCACATTGGGATTCACACCAGAACACACCTGTCCAGAGAGAGTCACTATAGAACCGACAAGTATATGGTTCCTCCCTCAAAAACAAAGCACAGTATGTGACTGACTGCTACGCCAAGTTCAAAGCACAATTGCAACGATAGTCACCAAAATAATGCTGCTGTAGTTTTTCCTCTCCTCCACCCTGGTGGCCCATAAGTCTATTATATCTGCAATAACAAGGATTCCAAATGGAACAAAATGTATGTGTTTACGTTGATTGTGCATCGACACTGTCAAAAAAGGTCCAGGGGAGCCATTGTGAATAAATGGCTGGGAGGTTCCCAGCTGCCTCATGAAGAGACTCTTGGAAGGTCTGACATCTTTGCCTGTAACACTGAATCTCATTTGTCAGTGATACTAAACCCTTCTACAAACATCAGGCAACAAAAAGTAAAAGGCAAAAACTCAACCAGCATAAACGTGACGTTACAAGATCCAATCTCACATACCTTATAATGCATGTTTACAGTTTAGATGTATGTAACACATGTGTGTTACATACATCTAAACTCTGCTCTGTTGTGCTCACTTAGACAATTCAAAACAAGAAAGCATCCAGTTCTTTAGGAATAATGACTTAACTCTTATGAATTAAAGCTGAAGACAAAGTAACTTAATGGAGCTGCTGACATAGTAAATACTACAAATATGAAATCAAATACATTTGAATAGTACAGTTGTTTCACTCAGTCATCTTTCATTGCATACTGACAACACATAAAGTGTGAAAATATTTTGACAAGGGCATTTCTAAAGTTAATCAGAGAAACTGAAATAGCTTGTGACATTTTGCACACTTACATACAATCTAATTTTTTCCTCTGGGTTTACAGTAACTTGTATATTCACCTACATTAGCCTCTAAAATTCTTGATACAGAGATACTTGATGAATTTGAGGCACCATGCCATGATTTTGCTCCGACTACACTAAATGAGGAGGAGTACGATGGCTGGGGTCAGGTGGAGGGTTGCTGATAGGATAAGCCTGTTTGTAATGCACTGTGGGAGAATAATCCCTTGGGGCATCTAGTTCCTGGAAGCCAATCACACGGTACCACTGTTAAAACCAGATCCAAGTCAAACACAAAGTTTAAACATCCATATTTGAAAGACTGCAATGGCCATGCCCACCTGCCTGGATACCCTATATGAGTCTGGAAAGTTGTTTAGAAGATCAAGACATCGTAGTGAGATGCAACATATATCCTTCAAAACTATAGTAACATTTAAAAAGGTTGAATTTCTCTTTGATCCAAGATTAGTCCAGTGGACAACAACAACATAGCTGTTGTGTCGGCCGATTTCCAAGTATGCCTGTGTGTGCACCCGCACATAGCCTTACAATCATTCTCTATGTTGTTGCTTTAAATAGAAATGCCATTTGGTTTCCCTTGCATCAACCCACACGATTTGATGTTGTAACACTTGTTATAATCCATGGTGAACATTTAAAGATACATTATTTTTGTGTTCATTTGTAGATCAAGAGGTAATGCCTCAATAGTATTATTCAATGAATGATCGTTTTAATATGCATAAAGTATATTATATATGCATACAGTGTATATCTGATATGTTCTTTTAACTATCATAATGGACAAACGTCTGCACATTGTGTAAATTCTTTTTCTTTGTTAGATATTTTTGAGGGAAAATTATTTAAAAAAGGGTTCCACAATGTTCAACAACATAATAAAATAAAAATAAAAAACTTCCCAGCATCAGTAAAATTGTCTTACCGCAGTCAAAATTTGCTGCAGGACGATGGTGAATGCTTCAAATTTGCGGTTACTGGCTGCAAGAAGTCCCCTGAGCTGCTGGATGGCCCGGTTCTTCCTCTCACCCGTGGCCACATTTGCTGGTACCACATCTGGAGGCCCATGACTCTGGTTTGGTTGGGAGGGTTGCGGCTGAGGTTGCTGCTGGCGGGAGCTGGTCTTGGGTTTGTTCCTGTCCACTGTGAAAGAACATGTATTGAGTGTTGTGACAATGTTGATCATCATCATGCCCCCCTCCATAGCCACTGTAGCTGGGCCAACAGCAGTACCCCCCACCACATCCACTTTCGTCAGCGTCACAGAGGCGAGCTCCTCTGTTAAAGTCTGGGATTATTCTGCAGTGCAGACCTGTTCTGTCCAATCAACCAGTCTGATGAATCCCAATGCTGCCCCTTCAACAGCCAGGTCATAAAAATGGATCCTCAAATGGATCCATCCATATCCTAATATAATCTAGTGCTCTGCAGGTCACAGAGGACAGCTTGTTTTAGCAAGGCCATGTTACTGCAGTTCTGATTTACATGAGCTTTATAAATACATCACCCCTATACAATTACTACCATCAACCCAACTAATGAAGAGCACTTTGTTTACTCTGACACTTCTGCATCATCAGGCCAGAGGTACACCAAATTGACAATCTCTCTGCCTAAGATAGTTACAGAGGAGAAGGGTGAAAAAAGCACTGTGTGGAGACTGAGCAGTGTTATGTCACAAAGTAGTGAGGACGGTCCGACAGATGTCAAAGATACCAGCTTCGACGCGTTGAATATACTATACAACTAGCAGATTGTGGGGATACTCACTCAGCTGTGTGCTGTTTTACGTAACAGCTGTTAGACCAAATGAAGATTAATATAAAAAAAAAAACAACAAACATTGATGTGATTGCAAGTGAATTTAAAGTTTGGTGACTACCCAAAAGTGTGCTCCTGTAATACTACATAGGCATGACCCCATCCATTAAGTGTTAAAATCATGTCCTTTATGAACTACAAAAGCTGGAACATATTCAAGTTAAATTTAGATGCATTAAGCAGGGTATCGTTTGAGAACATCATAACATCTCAGAATACCTCCAGCATGCAACTATGGGATGAAGACATCTTTAGAGAAAAATAATGCTGCATCTATTCAGAACCTTTAAAATTAAGACCCCACAGTTTCAACTTGCAGAGATGATATTCTATCTTGATTGTCTATCTTGTCGATAACTGATCCCAGAGCTGCTGAGTAAACACCTCAACACAGTAACGCAATACTGCAAGGGATATCAACACTCCTGGCTGGCAAAGCAAACAAAGTTAACACAGTTGAAGGAAGGAACAGACTCAAAGACAAACCGTGAGTCAAGGCAGTAAAACCAGCACTTTCTACGAGACAACAGGGTAATAAAAAGACAGGCCTCTGTCATCTTAATAATTATGAGCTCTTGCTATGCCACAAACGAACTTCCGTTTACACAAGTCTAACCCGGATGTGCAGGTCACCTCAATGCTGATTTCCCCCAGTGGCCTCAGTCTTTCACAGCCAAAGTAAACTGTTCAGCACAAGAGGCAGGCACAGCCTTTAATGCAAACAAAATATTAATACTGTAATGCAACTAGATGAATGGCACAACTGGTAAAACAAGGCACACAAATGAATTACTACTGAACAGGAAATTGTGAATTTTAATACATTTGGTGAACAACTTCAGTCACTATGTGAGTAAACTCAAGCTTGGGCTGGAGCACAAAGGTGTGCTTTTATATTTTCAAATGAAATGTAGGAGTGGGATGGATGAGGACCAAAAACACAGATCTTTACCTCAGTGATCTCACTGTAACCTCAGATTAGTTATTTTATTTTAGAACTGTGGCTACAAAGGCCAGTATACATATACAATTGTATTCACGCTTCAAGTAAAATCTTCCAGACTTGCACCATGTACATATTGAGAAAATGTCAAAATAGAGATTTTTTTTTCTATCTTATACAGACCAAAACATTCTGGCACTGCTGCACAGTTTCCAACTACTTTCATGATGTTGTGGTAAGGAGGGCATCCTAATTCAAGGGTTTCTTTAAATTAGAATGCCCTCTACTGGCGGTGCATAGAGCTCCCTCTCAGATTGTATCAGATCTAACATGTAGCACAGTTGCCTTGCCTGCATACAAATTAAAGCCAAAATGAGTGAGTCAGGCTGTCTAGCTACTGAGTAGCAGGAGATGGTTCACATCCTATTGAGCAAAAATCACATTTTTATGTGAAAGTGCAAATAGCATTTTTGTAAAAATAGGCAGTGGTTAGTAAGACACATGCAAACATAGCCATTCGCTATTGGTTCTTTCAACACTGATATAGAAAGGACTAGATGTGTTAGCATCCAAGACCAGAAGTGGACAATTATGCAACACATTTCTGCTGAATTTTAAAAAATTCATGCTGCATCCATTTAAATAATTTAAGATGGTCCAAAGAGGTTGCTGAGCTCTACACCTGTGAGAAAACCTAAGGGTAAAAATGATAAAGAGATTTCAGCTGTGAATAAAATGAAAGAGCAATTCAATCCTCAATCCTGTATTAGCCTTAATTCGTCTCTAGTCTCTGAACAAAGTAGAAAATATTCACCCATAAGGAAACATATGGTTTTGTTTTATCGTCTTATATTTTAACAACAGTTTTAAATGTAAATGTGGCTTTTGTTTTCCATAAATGCACAGGCTTGCACTCAGCAAATTAATTCATGTAAGCACATAGACCATCTCTCAATTTGACTGCTGCTCCATGGCAACAGAACCTACAGCTATTTCATCAAAGTATCTGAGCAGAGTGGATGACACATGCTTCCCTTTTTATTTTGTTCTTCCCAGGCCTAGGGAATCATTTTATATAGATACAGACGGATACAAATTCATTTTACATCAGATACTAAGTGATTTAGTGACTTCACAGCATAGTGCTCTGCTGCAATAAGGAGATGTCACTGCATAGCACAAAGCATGGTGGGTGATGAGGGCCCACACAATCATGGATTTGTTACTGTGCTTGGTTCACAGAATACTAGACAAATGCTCTCAGAGTAGTGTTTACTGGATACTTAATGAACAATAAAGTGATGCTTATCACACTGTACAAATCAAAAATAATGTACACTGTACAAATAGTTTGTGACACACCCACACCCAACAATAATCTAGTTTTTTGTTGTTTTTTTTAACAATTTTTGAATGCAGCAATAACGCTCCTGTTTGCTTAAACATACAAGTGATAACCCTTTAAGGTTGTAAATCTAAGTTATCATGTTTGGTTACAAATATTAAAAATAATGTGGGGACCACAGGAAACTACTGTGCTCCCACAACACTGTTGAGCAATCATAACAAGGCTCCCATGGTTCAACCTAGAGACCCAGAACCAAAATAACCTCGGCTCATCTCAGGGTGAAACAAGAGTACTGGGTGTTCCAGTGAGCACAACGGCAACCAAATGCATTTTGACACTGTTTATATATGTATATCTATATATATATATATATATATAGATATAGATATAGATATATAGATAGATATGACTATAACGAGTACATTCTTCTTCTTTTTAAAATAAACTTGTGAC
>OMNW01009470.1:54616-71629 GCA_900303245.1 Selene dorsalis
CTGAATTTAAGATGCGTTTCTGAAAATACTTCTGTCTGGTGTCACATTTTAGTGAACTAATCAAGGTAAATGAAAGATGAACCTCCTGATTTGCCAGCATAATAGCCAGGCTAAAAATAGATTCCAGTAACAGCTAACTGCTCAGGGCCAGTTGAGAGAGGTAAACATCGATAGAACAGTGCAGTAAATATACATATAGTGCAGTGCCAGTAACCCTAAAACCATAACTTTGTCAGCAGAAATATTTAACATAGAAATAACCAACAGACCTGCTTGGAAAACCACAGTGTTCTTCTTGCATCCTGACAGCAGCTGAATATTTCGGAGTAAACCCTTAGCTGTCAGACGCACGTGGATGTTTGACAGGGAGAGCTTCGGAGACCATAACATCTCTCTAAATCCAAGTAAGACAGTCACAGTACAGAGCTAATAATCACTTAAAAAACAATGCACAAATACAGCTTGATGCTGGCTATGAACCACACGCCATGGTGTGCCTCAGTGCATCATGCCTCAGGTGCCAGCAGCATTCACAAGGATGTGCAGAAAATAAACAAATCGACAAAAAGCAGTGAGAGTTACTCCGATGTGAAAGCCTTGAGAAAGGTGAAGGCATGGCAGGTCTCCCAACTCAAGATCTAATTCCCAGCTGTGAATGCTGGAATCCACAGAGACGGTTTAGGGCTGGCCAGTGCTTTGTGGCACAGCCTGATAGATCTGATAGGGGCAGGAAAAAAATTAAAATCCCTTAATCCTCTTGGCAAATCAAGGCTTCAACTATTCACCAAACACATGCATCTCCCAGAGCAGAGCAAAGCAGCATCCCAAGCCTGATGATGCTGTAGCAGAGCCAAGATGCTAGGAGTGGAGCAGAGGGGGATGGGGGAGAAGAGACAGGGATGGGAGGAGCAAACAGAATAGCTGTGGCCAATGAAAATTTAATCTATCCCACCCCCTCCCCCACTCATCCTCTCATTTACCCTGGTTCCCTGTGCAGTGGGGTAGCAAGAGACATTAGTCTGCTCGTGGCAATGTTTCTTCTGATGTGCTGTGTGTAAAAAAGCCTGGCTGGCACAGCTCTGTGTCCTCAGCTATGACTGTGAACTGTATTTAAGACTAAGAACAATGTGCTGACTAACCAAGTGCTATATCATGCAGCACATTTTTCCATCTGTAAAACAGCGTAACAGACGTCACCCATGAAAATGAAAATGAGAGCACACATTAAGCCTATAGTGTAACAATGCGTACACAAAGATACAAATCATGTCTGATTTACTACTACTGATTTACACTGAGCACAATGAAATAAATAGTTAATTGTTTCCGCTAAAAATGGATGAACTGTGCGTATAAAAGCCACAAGGGCAAAGTATCCATTGGGTATATTCCACTCCTTTCTCTTGATAAGAAAAAACACAAGATGATAAAAATGTTGAACGTCCAATTAGAAGCACACTTAGTTTGTGCTCTGTTTCTGCCACAAAAGATACACAGATATTGCTCTAATTGTTGCTGAAAGTTGATGAGGGGATGTCGCCTGAGACAACAACTGACACCACTTGGGGCAAAAAAAATGTACTTAAATTTTCTCTGCATTTTATTTTAGGTTAAAAAAAAAAAAAGATTTGTAGAATACCATTATATCTCAAATCATCATCATTTATAATATCTATTGAGTACACTAAAAACGATGAAGTGGGGTGAGTGGGAAAGATACAGTAGGGTTGGTCCATTAAAAATGTGAGGTTCAATCAGCATTTCTATTTCTTCTTTATGTCATTGTAGGTAACTTGATAACCACTGTTTTTTCCAGTATGTTTCCTCACTTCGGAAGCCAAACCAGAAGTTCCACAAGTCATGCAAACCTTCATTTAAACAAATTGTGTGGGATATATCAAATGGATACGATGCAATTCTTTTTCTAGAGAAAAAGAAAAACTCTTACCAGGTCCACTTGAGGTGAGGCGAACAAATCTGGCAGAAGCAGTCCTTTTCAGAGGACTAACTGTAGAAGTTGTGGCTCCTTTGCTGATGGAAACAGCAGGCTTGCATGTCGTGGTCAAAGCTGTTACAAGCAGAAGTTCCAGGTGAGGAAGGTGTTGGGAACTAATCTGACCCATAATGCAGAGGACAACAACTGACTAAGACTGCTGCACTGGAGATGGCTTTTAAGACAGAAGCAATTCATGAAGGTCTGATCAAACATACTGTGAAAATGGCCGGCAATAATGGAAGTGATTTGATTAAATCAAGATGAAACGGGGATAGTCAAGTAAGGTTACTGTATGATTAGGGAAGTAAATTGTTTTTTGGTAGCTGAGTGTTTTGGGAGGGCTTCGACATTTTCAAACAATCAGTTAACGTGGCCATTTCCTTGCCATTGTGAGAGGATTTGATAAAAGATGCAAAACACAATGTGATCTCATTATACCTGCTCTGCAAATGAGAGTTCAAAAAAGGGAGACTTTAATCTGATAAAAATCCAAACTTGCCTTCAATCAAAAATTACAAAAACACACCATCTTGTCCAGGAAATGATAAAGGGAGTAAGTCTGAAAAGTGTGTGTGAGAATTTACTTTGTCCAGTGCTTCTTCCAGGTGTTGAGATAAGCCTTGCTTTCAGGACAACAGCTTTGAATGGGGTTTGTTTTCGGGCAGTTCCTCCAGAAACTGTTGGATAATAAAGAGAGGAAATGGGTTAACACTGCACATCACACTGAGACTTTCTTTCAGCAATTAAAATTTACTCGGCATTTCTGCTGTGATTGCCACTGACCTCATGCAGTCAGTGATCAGTAGGGATTACTTGCTGAAGAGGCTATTCTAGTAATTATTTAAAATGTGATTAAATGTGTAAATTAGGGGAAAAAATATAAATCAGACCAGCACCAGGTGCTGTCAATCTTAACATGTCACAAATACCAAAGACAGATATACCAAACAGATTGTTAATGTCCTCTGAACAAAACTCAGTCTTTAAATTAAACATGTCACCATGGAAACCCCAGTTATGATTCAACTTGTAATGTTACTTACTTCTCCAAAGCTTTTTATCTTTTCCATTAAATACAGCTAACAAAGGGATGATACAAAAGCGATAGGATCCAATGAGCAGACATGTCATGAGGGTAAGATCACAGTTGGATGCTACACTGCCCTGTGCCACCAAAGAGGAGTCGTTTACAACATGTGATGGAAATTCAGTCCAAGTGCAGCTCCGTAGCCCTGTGTAACCGGCCATTGGATTAAAAAAAAGAAAACGGGCAGACTACTCCTTTTATCCACCCCAGAAAACCTCAGTTGTAGTGTCTGCTCTCTCTCCTCTGGGCAATGCTGTGTGAACTAGAGTGGAATAGAGCCTGTTGTCTTGACAACCACACAAGGGGGGGCCCCAGTTTGGAAAACAGGCCTCTCAGCCAATCAAAGATCTGCATGTTGTTGAGGATGCTGGTTGGACAAGAGCTTGCTTTCTATCAGCTCTATTTTTTTATACATTAGTCAGAAATTAAAATGCCTCCACAAAATTCATAGAAACGTTAAAAATTCAGCTGGAACACAAAGTGTTTTATTGTCACCAGGCTGTTATTCAGTTTACCTATTAAGATTTGAAAGATGTTTTCCAATCGTTAAGAGTCTAAGGTGAAGAAAGGAAAAATGTGGTTTGATTTAATATGGACATCAGCAGATGCGTGGGTAATAAATCAGAGCAAGATTAGCCTCAGTGGGTATTTACAATCAACACTGAAGTGGGTCGCCATGTAAAACAGCAGCCCCTCCCCTCCATGTCCAGATGTGTTTTAAGGACACATCTGAAAACTGTGGCCTGACTTGGCATCAAACTGATCTTATGTCTTTATACAACAGCCTGGAGGGCCTAAACATTCCACTTCTAAAAATGATGAGAATCTTTGTTGGGCTCACCTTGTCTACTTGCACTGCCTTCACTGAGCTCACTGTGAGCAGTGGCCTCAGTGAGGCTCCTGGATGGCACTGAGGGCTTGCGTGGTAGTCTAAAAGCAGGAGTAGGGGGAGGGCCCTTAAAAGATGAGCGAACGGGAGTCTGAGGAGGTCGGGATCCATTTAACTGGGGCTTGATACTTGCTGTTGAGGCAGTTCCAAGGGGTGGGTCTCCTGTAGCCTGTGCTCTCTGACTGCCTGGGATGCAATGGAGCACAGACAAGCATCAGAGGTCAGAGGCATGGCCCTCTTTATAAAGAACAAGTGCACAAACTGAGCCTGGTGGCATAATGTTAAAAACTACTTCACATCTAACAAATCAACTTAGCATCTTGGCTAATAAATGCTTGGCATTGGATATTTTAAAGACATGATCAAAATTAGTAAAAAGGTACTTTGTAAAGCTAAAAGTATGTAATAGTGTATTAAAAAGCATAGAAAACATAATGAATATAAATTATTGATAAAAATCCCTTACCTTCTTTCTTCCATTTTCAAAATCGTAAAAAAAAACTTACCTATCTTACGCACGACATCAAACATGTCAAATCTGATCAATCAAAAATGTTGCAGTTTACACAGAATTAATTTATCCCTGTCAAATGTTTCTGTAGCCACAAGAAGGTTCCTGCTCTTTATTTCACTCAGGGTGCTTGTTTTAAACACTGTGTTCGAACTTCAAAACTACTGGTGAGCTAAAAACCTCCCTTTCCTTCCCCTGATTTTTCCACTCATACAGATGGCTTCCCATCAGAGGAAGAGTCCCCCCCTCCTTCCCCTAGGACTCCTCTTACTATGAAGAACAGTAGGGCAGAGGGAGTGGATTGTTTATCCCCAAGACCTGGACAAGAGACCAGAGGTGACATCTGTATCCAGCACTGATCCTGTGGAACATTGCTGGACATAGCTGAGCTCATCAGGACAATAGTAAGTCTATTACAGGAACCGCCCAATGTCACCCTCTGATGGGGAGACAGCGTTACTACAATCTTGTTTAGTTATTCTACTTCACAGTAGTCATGAAATGCTGAAATTGAAGGCACCTAGGCGTCTTTTTGGCATCTTCTGTTCTCTGAACAGCCTTGCGGATCAAAGATAAAACGTCTTCAAGAACTAAAGAAAGTCCAGTTGCCTTCAACTTTAGAACTTAATGCCAACCATGACCTGTGCAACTGAGAACAACCATGAAGCTGACATGAGCATTTCTTAGAGGAACATAGCTATGCAAATGATTTTGTCATTTGTTTCTCTCATTTTTGTCACCTCTGGTTATATGCTGGCCACAAATGTCAAAAATATTTGTCATTTCAAGCACCACTGATACTTTTAAGTATAATGCTGTATTCACTACAGTACAAAAACCCCCACCTCACCCAAAACACATTTACTTAGTGAGCAGTCCAGGTCAACTTCTCTACTGTTCTGGTTTCCATTACACCCAGAGTTAAACAGACCTATTACACAACTCTTTGTTTACACACCAAACAAAATAGAAAATCATTAGCTTACTGCTTAGTCAAGGGCAGGCCATAGAACTTATGAAGGTATTGATTGTGAGTTGACTGTGCTTATTAACTCACATTTTCAGGTCAAATTTCCCCTCTATGAAACAGATTATCAAAAAAAAAAAAAAAAAAAAACTATCACAGGCTCAATTTAAGTGCATGTTAATCTAGCACCCTTTGTATTTAACACTGTTGATGATAATGATTGCTACCTGTGATGTTCCTTTGCTTGGACTGGGGCGTTCCTACAGCTCTGGAAGTCCTGCATTCATCCCTGCCTAGGGTTCCCTGCCTCTGCCTCGCTGACAGAGTGGCTGGTCTGGGATTGTCAGCTGGAGGTTGTGAAAGTAGTGCTGCTCTTGTTCGTCTCAGAGATGGCCGTCCTCGAAAACTGCTTTTGCTCTCATCACATGAGGATCCTGTTACTGTCGATTTGCTGGACTCTGCCTGCAAAGAGAGCATTTCTAACTCAGCTCTGTGGAACTGGCTTTGGTGGCTCACACCACAAACACACACAGATCCAAAGTCCATCCAATAATGTCTCCTACTCCAAAATATCATTTGCATCCTTTCTTTCACCCAAAATATTCAACATGGGTTATAGAAGCATTTGCATGAAATACTGATATCGATTACAGTGAAAATAAGTTATGAATTATTACTTAGCCGTCCACACTCACCACTAGGCTGATCTTGTTAACCACTCTAGAAGAGATTTCAGCAGGTTTCTTTGTGGCCTCAGCTTGTGTGTCCCGTCTTCGCTGGGGAGAGCAGTTTGGATTTCCTGGTGTGGTCTGGCCCGGGTGGGCGTCAGCTTTGGGAATAGTGAAACTACTTGAGATTCTCAAAGCTGTTCTCTTCTCCTTGGGTGGCCGAGATGAAGTTGAACACTCAGAAGAGCAGCGTGGCCGTGGCTTAAGGACAGGAGGCTTGTCATTACCTATGGCCGAGCCAGACCTGACCTCAATTTTGTCTGACATGTTCTTCTTTGAAGCTGGTTTGGGATCTGCTTGGGCATTTCCATCAGGGGATTTTTCTGAGGATGAGAAGCAGAAGGTCTGGTTGCCAGCATGCTGTGCTGAGGCATCTGCTACTTGGCTTGGCGTTGACTGCTCTGTTTCAGGGCAGGCGACACTGCATTGGACTATTGAACCATGTTTATTGGCAGCTGTGTAGTGGTCGGGTTGCGATGCTCTACTCTTGCCCTGTCCATCCATAGCAGTATGCCCACATGCCTTAATTGCTGTCATGCCCAAGATGACAGGCCCCGTATTCATTTGTTTCCGAGTATCACCGACCACTTTAGTGGTGTTAGAGACAACGGGAGCGCTACTCCTCATCTTGGCAGGACTAATCCTGATAGTTGCTACTCTCTGTGCCTCAGTGTGTTTGCTGGTCACATTAATTTGTGATGCTTTGTGCTGCGATGAAGAGCCTGGCGCTGCCATTTGATGCAAAGTTCTTGTCATAACTTTAGATTTTACATTACTGAAGTCTGACTTGGGAAACTTATTTTCCATTTTCTTGACTTTGTTGGCTGACGATGGCAGTCCTGAAACTGCACGCTGTTTAGGTGTCACAGGGACCGGCTGCTGTTGAACAGCAAGGTGCTGTTCTGGTCCTGGGCTCCTGGCATTTCCAGTGCAGGGAGACTCTGAAAATGAGGGGAGGGTGGGTATCTTGTTCTCAATGTTTTGTACTGGAGTTGAAGTATGAATATTCTTGTTAGTGTCTTGTATAGCTGACAAAGTGGACACAAAGGTCCTCCCTTGTTCTGGTGTAATTGCTCCAGGTAAATGTGCCAAAAGCTCCGCTTCAGCACCAGCAACCTGAGCCTCTTTTCCACTATCTACAGAAGATGTTTCACAGACAAAGGTCATCAAAAGACCTCCTTCATTCTCACTTAGAAAAGCCACAGGGGAATTGAATGTTGCCATATAATATTCCTCACTAGGAAGCTCCAACTGGTCTGTCTGAGTGAAAGTCACACCGAGACACGGTTCACCTAGTTTTCCCTCCATGACTCTTTCTGTTGATTTTTCGCACACATCCGGGAGAGGGTTCGATAGCAGGTTAGATTCAACAGGCAGTGTGGGATGTCCCGCAGCGGGAGAGACTGAAGACTCCTCCAGGGAGGACACTAGTAAGAGTGACTGGTCTTCCAGACAAAAACTGTTGCTCCTTATCACCATTTCCCCAGAGCTGAGGGAGCAGCAGTCATTTTCAGTGGATTCTCTACGGGAAGTCTCACGTGAACCCAGGTGGCTCTCCCTGTCAGAGTCTGGAGATGTCGCTGGTGTGTTACTTCCATCCTCTGTGTTCTTAACAAAAGTCATGTACATCTCGGATCCTGTTTCTTGGTTGCTCATTACACTCAGGTTTTTATTCCAAAAATCCATGTTGCTATTAACTGGTGTTGCAATAAAGGTTTGGTTCATGTTTGTGCTTATGCCACCAAACACATCACCCTGTGGTGTAGTATCCACAGGGGAACATTCACTGAGGCTACTCTCCAGCATGTTGATGTCAGGGGAGCTGTTGGCTTCTCTGTCACTCAGGTTGGAAACACTACTATCGGAGTCAGGTGACGGGGACACAGATACGTTGCTGTAATGACTTTCAGGGGAGAGGCCAAGCTGCATGCCTCTATTGGGCAAAGGAACTGTGCTCTCAACTTGGTCCATGGACTTGCTGAATGTCTTGTTTGACATTTTTAAGTACTGACAGGATTTGTCTGCTTCTGTAGTTCGAAATAACCTCAGTTTTGGTTGCCAACCATGTAATCCGTGAAATTTGATGAACAGGCATGCATATCTGTGAAAAAGAGGAAACAGTCAAAGTTTCAAACAATGTTGTTCTTTGTAATTTCACAGAAATTTAACAGGAAGGAACACCCCGACCCAAGAAACAGGCCTATATATTTTTGTTGGGATTATAAAAAGTCTTAAGGATGCACCTGGTAAACCATTGCAGCCAGACATTTGTAACAGTAGCTGACTACTCAAATTATTTATGACTTACTTCAAAAATACAAAATTCATTAGGATCATGCATAGGTAATACTTGTAAATGCCTGCATAAACTCTTGCTCTGCAAGATGCTATTTCATTAGGACTGTGTTTGCACTCTGTACCCTTTAAAAAATGTTTTACTAAGTGGTTCCTTTTACCTTCTTCTATATGGTATATGTTACATTGCAGCTGAGTGAGTAGAAAACACCATGACTATCATCTCTGCTGAATCATGGTTTAATAAAAGCTTAATGCAAGGATGGACCAGTGGTCAAGTTTCTTCACTGAAATGCAGCAGTTCAATATGAGAAGTTGAATATGAAAATGGCAGCTTAACTGCTTTGTTGTGTACTGTTGTTTTACTTAAGATGACTGGACTGCTAAGCTTGCCAGTCACTACTACAACAAAAGCACCATTGTTGTTGAAACACCAGCAAATGAGGTATCAAGTCACCATGAGCCTTAAAATGTTCCAGTATGCAGTCCCAAAATATTCTGATTAAAAAACCAATAGAAAAACCCATATGCCCTGGTTCTAAGTGAAGTGAACAAAGCACCTCCATACTGTTTATCTTCATTGCTGCAGGCAATGAATGGATGAGTAAGGTGATGACTTTCCCATGACACATATCACAAAATGCAAAAAATAAATGAATTCAAATCAAACTCTGTGTCAAAAATAAAACTTCCCTTTCTCCATTAATACATAGAGGGGAAATATTGCTCTACCTTAATGGCTGGACCATTCTAGCCTCACCTCACCCCGCACTCCAATAGGTTGAATACAAATATGTTAGACTAAACACCAGAGCAATGTACAGGACTGTGTCTTTATCACTCTATAAAAAGCTCATCCACAACATACATCAATGAATCTGCAGCTAAATATCTTCTGACTTCTATTCTCTTCTTAACAATGTCTGACAAAACTTCATGAGAATGACATTTCAAATATATAAATACAGTATGTCACCCGTAATTACCAGTTAACATTTTAATCTACTTTCAACACTAGTGCTAGTAAGATATATTAAAGGACGTCTGCTTTTATCAACGTGGCAAAAAGTCCAAATGTGGATGAATAGTATTTGTTTAACAGGGCCAGAAACTACACGCCTTGCTGTACATTACAATCTCTACAATCAAAGTCTTGGCAAACAGCTGTGCACATTGAACCTTGGCAAGAACAGTCACTTGCTGGCCACTGCAGTATCTTACGTCATGCATAAAATAACAATGCAGAGGGGCGATTTTACTGGTTAAAATGTGACTGGACAAGTTGTGTTATGAAAAGAACTGCACCTGAGACAAACCTTGACAATGTTTATGGGAAAATAATGGCAAGACTAAAACCACAAGACACCAGGTGAAAAAACGCAAAGACATGCTGAAGGAAAAATATGCAATTTTAAACAGGTCTACAACACTTACCTTTCACTGAATAAATGTGATGAACAATTGTACGGACTGATTTAGTATATCCACTCGCTCTCTCCATTCAGTAATGGCTGTGAGAAAGAAAATACCTCCACAGTCAGCAGTGTTGCCTGTGTCACATCAGAGATCACTTAGTTTTTGCAGGTTCACCCAGCTCATTTTACGCTCTCTGAGACAATCTCATTACTGCTCTCCTTCCAAAGCCCTAAATCCAGCCAACTAAGTGGCTAGTGGTATGCGAGTCTGCTTCAGCCAGACACCAACAGCCCCAGTCCCACCACTCCTTCCTCCTCGTGTTCAGAGTCAGCCGTGCATCAGTAACATCACAGCCTGAGTGTGCCCCCAGTGTAAGCATTAGATTCAGCTCTTCCCTCTCCTCCCCGCGGTAAGTCCAGTGGGCCTAGTGCAGCAGTGGATCAACACTCTCTCCTGTGAGTCCTCGTGTCATACACCAACAGTGACTCTGCTGCACACTGTGCCCCACTGCAGGCATGTCAACATCCAGCTAGAGACTGTGCTTGGTATAGAGTTCCACTCCCAAGTTTACTGTGGGAGCAAGCAAGGAAGAAAGCAACATGTTACCTTATCCATGCCGAGCCCAGTGCAGGGGGAGTGGCCATGGCCTACTAGGCTGAGTTGGCATTCATTGTTGCTAAGCAGCCAAAGTCCCCCTTTTATGAGTGAATGGATCAGGCAGTCTTTTGGTAAAGGATAAGTGAAAAGGGGAAGAGAATGTGGAGATGCCTAGGTGCAGGACAACGTTGCACTATGACATTTCTACAGTGTAGTGTAGAAATGCAACACATGCAACACTGCAATGTTGGTGTGGCTAAAAAGTTCTCCGAAGTCCTTCCCTGACAACAGCACTCTGATGTCATGTCCTCATGTTTTACACAAACAGCTTGACAGTTGATCCTGACACTGTGGTGTGACACCACAGTCTAAGACCCCTAAGACCCACGCTATTTCTGCTTAATCTATACAAGGGTCCTGACCCTGGGAACTACAGTCTAATCTTGACAAGAGGAAAGATGTAAATCAAGGTGCTAAGAGAGATCTAAAAATAACTCTCAAAAATCAGTAATTTACTAACTAGTTAATAAGTAATGTCAGCATTTCAACATCAAAAATGCAGAGAGTATGTGCATTTTCAGCAGAACTTAGAAAACCAGCTGTTGTCTAAACTGTTAAACTCCAAGTCAAGATTCAAGCTGTGTACTGGGCCCTGCAGTTTGCGAGTTAGGACCCTTCTGCCCTGTCAAACAATGAAATGGGATTATTTTGATGCTGGCTCCAACTGTCAACAAATTACGCAACTTTTCCAGCCAGGATCTCACAAAATACCTCTCTGTTTTTCTCTATTCCAATGCAACTTCCAGCCTTCAAATTGCATTATACACTCAAATGTCAGACTGAGAGTACAACAGAACTACTTCTGAAGCCCCTCCGGCATCATGTAGACAGCCTTGAATGGCCTTTACTTGCCTTTGCATGGGTGACTGAACATATAATATCACATGGTGGGCAGTTATGAGCAGCAGGGACAAAAGCCCAAGCACAGAGTTGCCCCACACTGTAGAAGGGCAGCGGGTCAAACTGGGGGATTTCAGCCAGCATACCACGGGACAAGGCTGTCCTCTGTACAGAAACACCAATGAGCCTGTTTTGAAGAATGATACCGCCAAATCTTTAGTCACAAATTAGTCAGTCTGGTCTATGCAACAACCGGAAAAGGCTAGCGGTGGTCCTGTGCCATCTAGCGAAAAACAGAGGCATGTCAGACGTGTGATCGGATTATTTATGAATACACTTAATCAACATAGAGCCCTGTCCAGGAACTGATAGATAATCCCAGTGTGAGGCCTCTTCCAGCCCAGTGATGTCTATAATTAGACCTGGAGTAAACATAGGATACAGCTACAAATAGCAAAGAAAACACACTAACGTCCATAAATGGTCACGGTGGACAACACCACAGGGACACTTGAACAGTTTAGAGAACAAGATTATTAATCACATCAAATCAAACGTATTGTAATAAAGCCAGCAGTTTGTTATGAAAACAGCTAGTAATACAGCACATTAACACTAACTACATCTGAATTTCAAAAAGTTTAAAAACTTAAAAGGAAGATCGCAAACAGCCGTTGATTAAAAAAAGAAGGCGTTAAATTAGCTTGTTAGCTAATTAGCTCAAGAATATAAGAACAATGCTAAGGTTAACTTGTGTTAACTGGGGTCTGAACTTTTGGTACCTAAAAAAATACACCTAAATTAGGTAAATAATTTGGTAGTAAAAACGATAAACAGCCTTACCAGCTACCCAACGTATATTAGGGTTTTAAACTTGTAAACCCTAAACGGTGCCCTTGAAAATCAGCACTTCACCCGTCTCGGGGGCGAGCAACACCGACGGGAGCGCGCCGCTACCACCGCCCTAATGAGCAATTAGTTTCACCTGGTTGTTTCACTTCTTCGGAGCTTTCTCATCAAACTAATTTTACACTCGTGTGCCATTCAAACAACTAGTCATTCTATTCAGTTCACATTGTCCCGCACAAGGGATCAACAAGTGTCTGCTTGAACTTTGACACAGTGATGAGTTGGAGTTTACTTACAGCTACTAGCTAATCATGAATAACATAATTTTAATCTATTCACGAGGGGCTATTCACATTTATCAGTCAGCTCAGCTCTTTAGATCATAAGCAGCAGGGATTAAAGACATGTTTAGTTTTCCAACCACTTGATACCATCAGTTTATTATTTCAAATCTGAATGTACAATAATTAAATAATTACATGGTTATCATCCATATGATACCAGGAAGCAAACCTATGTACAATGTAAAAAGTGCATTGTGTTAACAGAAAGAACATATGGGCACACTGAATATCCTAGCACAGGTAAAGGGCAAAATAAGCCTCCTATCAAGTTCATGGGTGGGAAAGAGAAATTGTTTTTCTCAAAAATCAAGCTTGTCTTAAAAGTTCCATTATGTGTTTTGTATTAGTAATATCAATCAAATATACAATATTTATTTTTATGTTCATAATCTGGTATTTTACAACATCATTTTTAGAACATACTACTGTGCTTGGTGATAAAATGTAATGTAAATCTGAAACTCTGTATACTGCATCAGTTTTGTCAAAAGGACCAGACTCTTGATGGACCTGCAATATACTGTAAATACTTGCAGGTCCAATATATCTTTGTTTACATGAAGGAAATCAGGAAAATAACACAGTAATCTTTGCTAACTTTGTGGTTCATTCTGGTATCAGTCTGAATGGATTAATTACTAAAATAGTTGAAGGACAGTATCACAGACTGATACATCAGGCCACTAAGTGCATGAGACAAGATGAATGTACCAGACTAGAATAAGACAAGATTATTGTTCCACATCAGTTTTAGGCCGCATGGCTGCTGTCCATTAGTGAGGGCATGAGGCGGGACTCCCTGTCCAGAAGGCAAGTCAATGTGCACACCAACAAAGAGGATGAGGAAAGAGGGAGGAGGAGGAGCACATGTTGTCTAGGCATGATGAAGCTACACGGGGTAAAGCAAGGAAAGCAGCGTTTCCTTTTGTGTCCATTGGCAGGCAGAGTTGACCAGGCGCTTCTCCTCCTCATCCTCTTTCCTTTTACCTCCCTCTCTGTTATCCCTTGTCTCCTCTCATTTGACACAATTGGGCCACTTGAGGCCTCCGCAGGCAGCAGAGACAATAATGTAAAGGACCACCTGTAAACAGCACAGAGACAGTTCACACTGTATGATTAATCATATAGTGAGCAAGACAGGGAATTCCTACAGTCAATGTTGATCAGTGCTGACAAGCTCTGATATCTATCTATCTATCTATCTATCTATCTATCTATCTATCTATCTATCTATCTATCTATCTATCTATCTATCTATCTATCTATCTATCTATCAAACATAAGTGTATTTTCTCAGCACTGACAGAATGGAAGTAATAGTCCATCATGTTTGAAAAAACAATTAAACTGTATTCACCTAATCACCATTCTACCAAATATCATGTCTGTCTGTACTCACCAGGCACACCAGCACAATGACAACAGTCAGCTTGAGGTTCTTCATACACATGGCTCGTGCAAGGTTACGACTCGTGGTTTTAAATGTAACTGACTAGAAGAGGATGGAGAGAAAAAAACATCAATGCCAAATGTAATCAACTAAACACGGCAAAACCACTGGCCTTTAAACTCACTGAATCAACCAGATTTTCTGTCTTGTCAATCAGCAACTCCAGCTTCTCTCCTCTCTGAGCTACCAAGTCTGTAAAACAAACACAAAAAGAGCCAAAGTTGACTCAGGATACACAAAAGGTCCTATGTGATGAAATTCTCATCCAATTGTGTGTTGAACTGACATTTGAGACACAAACCCTAGTTTTCTACAGAAGTTTTAGTACTACCTTTGTACTAATACTACTGCTAATAATAATAATAATAATTTTTCTGGCCAGAGTGTTTGCTTTGGGGATTATGGCCAACAAATATAAGTGCTTCACTGGCACTGGATAATGCAAAGGCCACCATGCCACCCCATTCACCATTTAAGAGTGAAATAATGCTAGTTACACAAATCAAATTCAGTCAAATTATTGCTAGACTCATGAGAAGCTGACCTATGTTGCGGACCATAATGCCCTTCAGGTCATCCACTTGCATCTGACTCTCAGCGAGACGATCTGATCCACGTGGGTCTGAGTGGTGTTTCTAAAAAGAGAAATAAAGATAGGGGAAATGAAGGAAATAAAATTTGAGTGAATTTGACGCTGACTCTATGACCATGTTAGGCTATTTATAGACTGCACAAGTAGAAAGCAGTCACAAGAACCCTGACAACAAAATGTTGCTCAATATGCTTAGGCTCTTGTCACACTCACCATTTGAGCTGCCAGTGTTGAGGAGAACTCACTGTTCATGGCGTATGGAAGTGCTGTTTGAGCACGAGACCCATACGTTGTTTGGAAACGCTTCTTGACTTCACTGAGGAAGCTGAATGCACGTGACCTCTCAAAGTCCTTGGGCACACAAGATTTAAACATATGATAAGTACACACTTATTTAAAGACCTAGTCTACTAACTATACTGTACCCTTCTATCATACCATCAGGCAGCACAAAATCTGCTTTTGTTGTTGTTATTATTTTCCCATTTCTCAAGTGTTTGAAAGCTTAAATTTACTTCTAAGTTATTCATATAAAGATCTCCAATTTTAAACAAGGTGGTGCCTTCCTGTCCAATTTTGTACAACAACACAATTTCAAGGGAGACTGATATACTTACATCATCAGTGATGCACAGGTATATGATTCTGTCATGACAGATGTAATGAAAGAGATAGCTATGGAGGACAAAAGAGATAATCTGTCAGCACTATATATTGTGTATACAGTTGCAAGCACACAGTTGAATTTTAAATAGTTTGAAATGCACTGCAAAATGACCTGGGAAACCTTAACTAGGGAGTAAACAGTAATAAATGGGCTCTAAAACTAAATGACATCAACATTCATCTTTATCTTGTTCACTGGAAAAACATTTTAATGAGGACACAGTATCGAGCACGTGGTGACGCTTTATTGCTTTATATGATGATTTCCTGTAGTTCAATGTCCATAAGGTCTCATTTCTGATTTTAGTGACTGGTTACAAGAGAGGTGTTAATTAATATCCACTGTTACACACATTACTTTCCTTCAGGTCATCTGATTTCAGAAACATTATTGTTATTACAAATACTTTGGATAAGTCTGACAGTGTTCTGCTGCACTTGCTAAAACTATACAGAAGATCCTACCAGCACTTGTACAGTACAGTAACATTTGCACCACTGGAAAAAATGAAGTCAGCATATGTAAGTCTTACCTGCCGTGGCTGTAAGTCAACTTGTTATTCTCTGAGGGGATTTTGGCTAAGATCTGTTCAGTCACTTCCAGGAAGTTCCCACCACACCATGCATGTTTGGCCAGGATGGTGGTTCCTCGGGCCACCACAGCAAAAAGGATTGCCATGGCAACAGCTGGGATTTCACCTCAAAAACCTGCTGACAACACAAGAGCAATAGGAGAGAGATGCTACTGGTGGGCAAGGGGCCAGCAGGATGGGCTGGAGAAAGAGAGGATTGACTAACTAAACTTGACTCTAGTTATACAAAAAATGAAGCTGTAATAGGTGAAAGTGAAAAGAAAGGGGTGAAATTATGTTAGTATGTGCGAGTGACTACGAGATATCCGACTACTCTTATCCCTTAAGCCCATTCTAGCTATATGCTCTGGCTGTCACGAGAAAGGGAAAGCAGGATAAAGGTGGCTGGCAAACAACAAGCTAGCAAGCTAATTATGTTGTTTACCGAGGTACATAACGGCACTCGGTAGATGGCGGTTTACCGCAGAAACAATAAACATTTATAGCTACGGGGCTAAAGCAATTAACATTATTATACAATTATAAAATCAATACCTTGGTGTCTTAGCGCCGATCAAAGTAGCTCATTTAGCGCAAATTCCAACATCTAAAGACGTTTCTGCTGCTAGCAAGCTAGCTAATCCCTTCCGACTGACTTCTTTGCAAATCACCCAGACCTCCAGACCGGAAACCAACGCACTGTTCTTTGGGTAATGTAGTTCTTCCTGCAACCCTTAGCTTTCGTGGTCAATTGCATCGCCTCGCCTTTAAAATACAATCCACAACTTCCTGGTATGTAGTCTTGTCGTCACATGCTTTCATACTGCGTTACGTTAAGCCGGTAGTGGTGTTTATTGAGCCCTCCTTACGGCCTGACAGGCGACCAGTGCCCTGTCCGCGGACGGCTCGCTGTTCTGTTAACCTATATATTTACTTACTATACATTAACTCAACCCATGCAATCCATCTCCAAAGACCAAAGCATGAAGTAAGAGCCAGCGAACAACTACTAGGTCAGTGAATTTACAGGATGTCAGTTAGATCGAATAGTATATTTAATATGTCTAGTAATTTCTGTATGTCTCTCATACTTCCTTATTAGCCTTCTGAATAATTCATTCATTTTCATTGGCATATTTACGCGTCATGTTGCA
>OMNW01009471.1:0-15763 GCA_900303245.1 Selene dorsalis
AGAGAGAGAGAGAAAGAAAGAGAGAGAGAGAGAGAGAGAGAGAGAGAGAGAGAGAGAGAAAGAAAGAGAGAGAGAGAGAGAGAGAGAGAGAGCGAGCAAGCAAGCGAGAGAGAGCAAGAGAGAGGTGAGGTGAAAAATCAGACACCTTAAAAACAAACTAATTTCCCCTGTTGAAGCCATGCAGGTCAGGTTACTCCATGCTGCAATATATGGGTTAAAGTAACCAAGCACTGGCTCTTTGAAGTTTTCCAAAAGCATCAAACAGGCACTGAGCTGCTAGTGTTTCCATGGCAGCCTGCACCATGTGATTTGCTGAAAAGATTCAAGTATCTCCAATCCCTGCCCAAAATATCAATCTGTACCAAAACCCAGAGCCTGAGACAGAAGGTATGTGAAAGTCCACTGCAGCTTTACGTACAGTAGTCCGATAAACTTCAGTCTTGGCTTAAGAGGTGCTCCAACTTTCAGACAATTAAGACGCGTATTTTAAGTAATTTTCTACAAATGACACAAGAACACCTGCACATATACCTGGTGCTATGCTGTAAGGCAAATTAAGCCTGGACGGAAGAGAGAAGGAGGTTTTCTTTGTGCCATTTGCCTCACCTTCTGGCGTAAATATAAAAGAGCACAAATACACATCTTTCCCAAAATGCTTAAGTATTAGGCAGCAAGTTAGCTGAAACAAACTGTGGCAGGTAAATGCGAGGTAGTAAGTAAAATAAGGAACATGAAATTTCTGTTTGAGGTAGTAGCTCTGAACTGTCAACTGCTGGAAACTCTTGTTTAATTTATTGTACTTTTGCTGTTACTGAGTTGTTGTTTTTTTTTTCTCGATGTAAGCGGAGAATAACTTTTCTGTGTTTGGAGCCACCATGGAGATATCTCACCAGAGTGTCTCCGGGGTGAATAATAAGCTACAGTCCTTACAGGTGGCAGAGGGTCAGGTGATCTTGTGCAGCGGAGTCAAAGATGCATTCACAGCGCTCCCTCTACACTCTGCCTTTCTCACTACATGCTCCCTGGCTATCAAAATGAAAAACTTTGCCTGGCTGTTTTGAATTTAAAATGACTGTGTGTGTTTCTGCCTGTCGGGCGTCCAGCTACTGTAGAATTTGCACAGTCTGTGCTCTCCTGTGTTTACGTGCTGTGTATGCATCACTTCAATGTTCACTAGGTGTTTGCTATGCACCTTCTGTCAGGAAAAACCTCATATTTGAACCTTACACCTGTAAAGAAAAAAAAATCTGAATGAAAAGTTTCTGAAATCCTTTTTTTTGTGAGAACTAGCACTGCCATGAGCGAGAAGAATGTAAGACCACAGACAGTGCACTTCTTTCCCGTTTCTTGCTTCAGCCAAAATTCACGGTATCTTCCCTTGAGCACTGCACAGGCAGCTCCTGTGGTTCTTTAATACACAAAATTTCATGCCAGGCTCTTGCCAGTTACGTTGTGAGTCATGAGCAGAAAACTGTGATTGGTTGTGTTCACTAGGATGATCGTGCAAGCATAAAGCATCAGGCACGACTGCCGTCGAGTGTTATTGCAACACATACATCCAAGAGCTGTTAAGTGTGGATCAAAGTCCATGTGTAGGTTTTTCCACAACACCAGCTTCCTCCTGCTCCACCTACATGACCACATGCAACCTATTTATTATGTTAAAGAAGCTGAGTGCCATGTGGTGCATTGCCACTTGCCATCTGGTATGATAATAAAGACTAGAGTTATGACACTACTCTGACAGAGTTCAAACTTTCTAACAGCTGAAAGTAAGCTGGAGGCTATTGAGATAAGCAGACGGGTAATGAGACAGAGCATGCACCCTCATCAGACTGAGCGTGCACCACTCCATTCAGCACAGAAACAAGAAATAAGCAAATGTGTATAATATATAATATAATATATAATGTGTAAAATGTATACACATGTACTAGCCATGTGACCATTACAACAACTGACTCCTATTCTAAAAGCCCATTTAAGTGACTTCAGTGACTGTGCGGGTTCAGTGTTAGGCTCATACTGGAAGAAATAACTAAAATAATACATTGTGAAATAATAAAATAAGTTGTTTACCATGAAAAATTTATGCAAATCAACTTTGTTTTTTTTAATACACATATATCAAAAAAGCCACTGAAGCTTCTTTGAAGAATGGGAAAATACAAAAACTGCTCCTCTCTGTAGGCTGGAGCAAAACAGCTCATCAGGGTGCAAGTCCTTTTTTTTTTAGAGCAAACAAATGAATATTTCACAATATTTTGCCACTCACCACTTTTGTATATTCTCAGAAATGGGCAGATTCTACAGTGTTTGTGCATTTCTCACACAAACAAACAGCTCTTTTTTTATCAGTCCATTATTATGTTTGCAACAAATGCTGCACCACTAATGGGGGCAAATGTGCACAGTTAGAGAGTCAGAAGTTACACAGGCTTGTTACTAAGATCATGTTTTAGTTAAATCATGAGCTCTCTCTCTTAACTCTCTCTCTGATGTCCCTCTTACAAATGACTCGAACTGAAACTGCCCCTTTTGTTATTATTAATAAGTAATTTCTTTTCTAAATTAATCAATTTATCTTTTAAAAAGCATAGTTTAGAAAACAGTAAAAAAAAAAGTCCATTACATTCTCCCAGAGGCCTAGGGGATGTTTTCAATGTGTTTATTTTACCTAACAACAGCCTCAACCTCAAGTCATTCAATTACCAAAGGTTTTACCTGGGCTTTGCTGTGTAGGTGTTACTGTCTTAAATTAAAGTAGTGATAGAGTGAGACAGAGTGACAGAGACTGGGTACTGAAATATCAGTGGTCAGAGTGACATAAACAAGTAACAAGCTCGACAACAGTGAGACCCAACATCACAGCAGGAAGTTCACAAGAACTGCCAAATTATGTCTTCTGCCATTTTAACTTCAGTCTATCTGTAGCTTCAAAATCTTACATTGGGTGTTTTGCCTTTGAAAAACTATAAAGACAACTTTCTTAAGATTGCAATACTACAGTCAAACTGTGAGCCTCCCACTATCTCTCTCTGTGTCGCGCCTTGAGAGACACCACCACCACAAATAGTTGTCTTTAAATATTGAGTTAGCAGCTTATTTTACACATCTATAAAATCTAACACTATCCAGCTCAAAAGTTCTAAGATAAATCAAATTCCTTATAATGTAGAGTTTCTTTTAACACTGTCAGAGAGGTGTTGCAATGCAATTTTTACTGGTGCCGCTAGTGATGGTTTTGAGCTCAACTGAATGATACTGTAAGATGTATGATGTTTTGTCAGAATATAGGAGGTGAGAAATATCAGAGAACCATCATGTTGTTTCTGTCTAACATGGCACAAACACTTTAAGTTGAACAAGAAGTTAACACTTATCCTCCTAAAGCTAAAGCACTGCAGCATTTCAGGAAATGCACATAACTGTACTTTTTCAATACTGTTACTTCATGCAAAACAAATACACTACAGCGCAATAACATCACAAGTGAGGAGCAGAGTCAGAAGATTCAGAGCCATGCTGTGCCTGGGAAATGGACTGAAAATAACACTGGCTCTGACAAGTGTTTCAGCTTTTCTGGCAGTTGAAAAAGAACAGTGAGATGAAACTATGGTAGGCCCCCGTGACATCAAATCAATAACCCATTTTTACTTGACCATACCTCCAATCTTGGCATCGTAGGCCACACCGACTCCACAGATCCCGTTGTTGGCGACTGCTGCCACTTCTCCTGCACAGCGTGTTCCATGCCTAGAGAGGAGGAATAATGAGACAGCGTGTTGTTTAAGAAATATATATGCAACACATGGGGATCTGAAAAATTTATGGGAAAATGTGAAAAACAAGTGAAGAAACAGGACGAAAACAACAGAAATAGAATGAACCCCATCCATAGGGCTTCGACAGGTCACTGAATGGCTCGAGTATGAAAATGATTCAGTGGCCTTCAGAGTCACAACAATATTGAATGCCAGTGGGGGATATTGGAGTAATGTGTTTGACGGCGCTCTCCACCACCATCATCAAAACACCAAATGGACCTTGTAGAATCAATGACAAGGAGCACTGAGACACTTTATCGTGGTTTTTCATTTAATTTGCCATCTATCTATATATCTGCGTGTATATATATCCACAGGTGGGGTACTTGTCTAACAATGGTTCCTTGTGGAAGAATGTGCTCCCACCCTTCAGTGCCGAGATTGAGCTGTAGACTGAAACAAAACAAACTCAAGGAGACAGGATCTTGGCTTTGATTCCTTAAAATAAATCTGAATTCCCATTCATCCAGAACAACATACATACACGTACATTATCTGCTGCTCTTTCGCCTCGGTAACCTTGGTGTGCCTACCACACCTGAATAAAGTCCAGGGAAAAGTTAAGCAAGTCATCATTCTGCCATTACACATGGGAGGAGACCGTGCTTTAGATTCACCATTTTCACAATGGGTCTTTCATTAAACCTGATTCTCTGTTGTAAGATCAAGCTCCGAGCACTGCAGTGTAGAGATCCAAGTGCCTGCTACAGACGGGATGATATCACATTCCAGTCAGGTGCATTCCCCTGATCTGCCAGATGGATATGCACTCTTAATGCCCTTCAGATCGTGGTGCAGTCCCCATTGGATTGCAGCCATTCCCAATCAGGAATGTCGGAGCCTGGGTAACACTGTGCTACATCAACAACAAAAACAGTGACCATCCACTGCTGACGGACCCATCTGCACCAACAGGCTTCCATTAAGGCTGTCTGGGTATCCAGCCAAAACAAAAAACACGGCAATCAAAACACCACACCCCATGTGAGCAACCTTCCCTGACACAATAGTCTCAGATCGGTCTGCTGTAGCTGATTGTATTTTGACTAACTACTAGCTCTGAAGACTTTTGTTTTCTTTGAAGACACAGGTATAATGACAGAGGGTCAGAGCATTGTAATTCATCTGCAAGTCACCAGATCTCTCTAGACATGAAGATGAGCTGAGAGGGTGGAGGTTGTGTCAGTGCCACAGTCAATATTGGAAACCCATCTTTAATGCGTCACAGGAAGTCAATTAGATGGAATCAGAGGCTACAGAACGCTCCAATGATGAGAGGTGCGGCTGCTATAATAAAAAAACACATTTATAGACAGATAAGTAAACACACACACACACACACACACACACACACACAAACACACACACACACACACATACAGAAATGTCATCTGACAATTTTCCGACTAACCTTATCTCAGCATTCCTGGAAGTGCTAGTGTGTTGACCTTGGAGTCTTATGTCCTGCAGCATCCGTGTTTGTGATGCAGCTGTTGATAAGGAGCTGCTCAGGTGTTTGCGATGGGATGCCGGGCATGCACAGACGTATAACCCCAGTATTCAACTGAGCCTTCCTCAAATCTTGCACTGACACATTCATTACAGTCATTTACGCGGTCGACTGACTCACAGCATACAAATGCTTTTACAGAGGTGAAGCCCTCTGTTTCTGAACCTGATTATGCAAGAACTACTTGTGTAATCAGTTTTTTGGGAGTGATTTTCTGTGGAGTGATGAAGTGGATACAAGGAGATATCCTTTTACTGCTCCCACTCACTGTTCGGGTCAATAAGAATGTGAAGAAGACTAAATCTATGTGTCAACCACTTGTGTTTGAATGAATTCTGCTTGTGAAAGCAGCTTGCCCCCTGCCATTTATTCAACATGACTTCCAGGAGTCTCCAGCATAAAGGCATTTTCATTCAACTATAAATTTGCGGTTAGTGAGCACAACCGCTCTGTGCTAATCCAATCAGCAATGTTTAGTGCAGCAAATGACTTTCAGGGTCAAAGCTTATTTTATGGTGTGTTGATTTAAATCATTCAGACAAGATTTTCACAGTTTGGGTGTGGAAACAACAGTCTAAACAAAGGCATTAGCAGTAGTTGTCTAGTCGTCTTGATTTACAATTTCAATACTAACCCATATAGTAAGAGTTTTTAGAGCAACTTGTAAGGCAGCCTAGGGCCAATGTTATAGAAAACCATATTAACACTTAAAAGGCCTGCAGCATTTTTGTCTTTTGCTTAAAAACAAACTCAGTCTAAACAGTTAAGATTTAATTTCTGTGCTTGCAGGTTTGGGAAGCAAACAGGTAAGCTAAGCAATAACAACAGCAAAACAACAAGAGTGTTTCTAAAACAGGATGTGAAACCACATGAAGATGATGCAGCCGCAGTACTACATAGTATGCAATGTTGTGACATACAAAATTGAATCCTGAACCTGCTTTGACCTTTGAGAGACCGTATTCATTGTCACTGTAACATTACCTGTTCACTGCCACAAGCCAGTATAATGCTTCATTTAACCTGTTACTGTTAATTTACTAAATTACAAATGGCACCCGTGGCAAAGATTTTAATAGTTTACGGCCCAAATCCCCAAATGCAGAATTATTCCATATCTAATTAGAAACCTTGCCTCTGTGAGTTCTTCCGTCAACAGGATGATCACTCATGATGAGACGCCTGAGGGGGCTACCAGTCCACTGACAATGAGGCCAAGGCATGACTGAATGTTCCCATTTTGTCTGTATGCCCGCTTTTCTACTAATGACACTGTGGCATCACATGAAACCAAACCTGGATTCCACCTCTAGGCTCAGGGTTTAGAAAACAGGCCAAAGACATAACAAGACAGTGCAGGAGATCATCACATGATGTGCTCGAGTGAAACCACTCCCTGACATTGTCTGCTGCAACAAAGAGCTGTCTGTCACGACAAGTACATCATTGTTCAATCAGTCGTTAACAAGCCACAAAGATTAATTATCAGCCTGAGAGATTCCCTGACAAACTGACAGACTCTCTGACTTCACTTACTCGATAAGAGAGATCTTAACTCTCAACTGCACTCAGAAAATCAACTCCATGAATTGCAAACACTCACGATCCCTCCTATACCTGAGATAATTAAACCACCATTCAGCAACTTCATGAACTAAAACAAACAAGCTGTAAAAACCATATCAAGAAGGCAGGCATTATGGCAGATAACTCAACAAGAGGATGCTTCAGGTTTTATAGGAGAAGGCTTTTACTTGACTTTCAGCCCATGTAATGACAATACATTCTGTTTTTGTTAAAGGTACCTCAGCTCCCATTTTGGAAAGTCGATTTCAGACCTGTTTATGAGGGGTTCTATTGGATATTCATATGTAATTAACTTAAGTTCATTAATATTTATTATTATAGATATAAAGTATTGTGATGAAATACTTTTGATTTATCAGATGCATGGTCACATTAGTTGATTAAAATATTTTCTTTGCACACTCCAGCCAAACTTGGGCAGGACACATAGTCCAGCAGCCAGCTCCAGAGGAGCTTCCAGCAAACAAAACTCAGTGAAGCAACAGTCAAATTGAATGTTTTCCTCCCACAGCCCCACACTGACAAGATTACGCAAACTGTTAAAGCTGAGTGCTACATTCTTACAGCATCAGTTTTCATCTCAACGCGCACAATAACAGTTATATTACCCACAACATGCACTTTTTATTTAAAAGTCTTTCCACAGAATCTTGACTAAAGACTCTTCAATTCTGGGAAAAAGAAATGAAAATCTTTTTCCAAAAAGATTTCAAAGCACTCTCTGCTACATTGTGCAACAAGTCAGGATTTTCGCTTCAGATGTAATGGTGATAACATGAGATTAGGGTGAACAAAGAGCAATTTCAGTTGAGTCTTGTTTCGATTACAGCCAGAACAACTCCGGTTACAGCAGCTACAGTTGGCTGCAGGCCTGAAACCAACAACACGATCAGAATTCATACCCACAGCTGGTAGAGCCATTATCGCTGTGGAAAAAAAAAAAAAATCAAACAGCCCCCTTCTGAAGACCAGCTACAGAGACATGCTATTGTCATACAGATGTATCAAAAATGCATCTGTGAACATGTGGAGAAAGGGGGAAATGTACTCAACCTAACCTGAACTGGCAAATAGAGCATTAAGAAGGAGAAAAAGGCACACAAGCAGCTTTCTGTGGCTTATTACCTAAAGATCTGTCAGTGATGCTGCAGGTTTCTCTGCGCTGCAAAACACACAGAGATTTCCCCCCAAGGTGCTACAAGTGATCGGTAATACTTGACAAGTTCTAAATTTGGCTCCTGCAGTTTGTGATACATACAGATTATTTTTAACAACAAGATGAGATGCAGTGTAAAAGAAAATCCTGCATTTCTGACTACAGGGTTTGCAACAACACACTATTAAATACAGAATAGTTCAACATTGCATTGATCTTTTTTTTTTTTATCTTTGGCGTCCCTGTCATCACACACATTTGTAGTCTGGCTCACAGCAGCTTTTATTCATTTGGTTTTCTATCTCGCATTAGCTTAATTACTTAAAAAAAAATCTTTGTGGCTCTTGTAGCTGTGGAAAGTGGCATTTGCTGTTCATTAGTCTCTGGGCTGCTCTGAACCTTAAAGGTAAATCTGAACAACTGTTTTTCTCTGCTCATTCTTAAGTCTGTTAATGGTTCTGCCAGTTTACTAATGAGCTGGCCTCCAGGACAAAAGGTCTGCTGATGTTTATAGAGCACGGTAAAGAGAAGAAAATGAAGTAAATACAGAGAGATTAATGGAAGGTCTGGTAAAAATTCATCAGCCTGCCGTTTGTAATAGTGTTAAATAGGTCCTTCATCCATCACTGTATGTTGAATAATTCTGAATTTACACATGTAGTCCGCCTGCACTGTGGCCTTGTAATGTACAGTCTATCATGTCTTTTCTTTACTGCTCATCATCATCATCATCATCATCATCATCATCATCAAGTAAGGTTCTGCATGTTTACAACAGATGTTGAATAGAGCCCTTCTGACTACCATAGTTCATATTACATTCTCTACCCCTGCACTAAATCAAGAGGTAACGAGCGGGGTATTTCTGCTAAAGACTCTGTGCCAGTTTAGCCAGGTTTAATCCAGAAAATTCACATTTGGAAAGCGTCCTGATACAAGTCAGAGGAAAACCTGGAAAGAGAAACATCTAGATCCCACGCTGTCTTAGATAAACATGAGGGTGAATGGTCACATTGCTGCCGAGCCATCCTCGGTGCTGCCCGTATGCTCCAAAGAAAGGCAGCTTTATGGAGGTGAACAGAGTTGTGCTTTCTACAGGGAACAGACACTTACAGTCTTACACAGCCATACGCAGTTTCATGCCCGCCCACAGGCTGTTTACACATGCATCTGCAACAACCCACTGTAAAGTGAGGGAAACAGACACAAACACACACACATTCACACACATCCATGTGCTCCCTCCCATTTGGTCCCGCCACAAGGAAGACACGGAGAGCTGGGTGGTAAGAGATAAGGGGCGAGGTGAGCAAGGGTTGGAAAGAGGTGCAGCCAAAACGAAGGAAACATCAATAGTAAGTGTCTTAGCTGGGCACTGGGCCACTGTGAGCCGCCAGAAGAGCTTAAGCGTGCCTTGGCATAGGTTGTGGATCTGTGGAAATGCACCGAAGGGATGTTCTCCCACATTCTTCCACAAGAAATTCCATCTTTTCGGGTTTTGTTGGTGGTGGTTACAACAGTCTCAGGCACTGGCACAGAATCTTAAAAACACTCAATCGGGCTGAATAAGAGAGTGACGGCACATTGTTTGAACCGTTTCCATGTTTATCCAAACTTCTAACAACTGTGTGTGTTGGTGTGCGTGGAGTTCTGCCCCAAACAACTCCATTTTTAGGATGAAAATAATCACTCACCTACTACAATCAGCCTCCACCACCTATGTGCTCAACAAAGCCTTCAAGGTGTTGACACAGCATTAGCATAGTTACAGTGTGTTTGAGCCATTCTGTGGCTCTGGCTGTATCCCCATGGTCTCCATATTGACAGTGCCTGCTCCAGGCCCCTGCCTCAGCTGGGGACGTTTGATTTCCATCCATGCCTAACTATAATCTTCTCTGCCTATCACCAGTAATCATGGTGAGTCTCAAGATAAAAAAGCTTCTCAGGCCAGTGGCCCACAAACAGCAGATTAAAGTAAATCAGAAATTAAAGTCAGAAGGGAGGCAGGCGGTGGGAATGAAGGAAGACGAGCAGTGGCCCTACAGAGCCAAGAGATTTGCCCTGTTTCATTAATGCTGATGAACTTAATTCAATCAATTCTCTGCAAGGCATCGCTGTGGTGGTAAACAACTCCTAATGCCATCTGCAGAGGCCACTGCAATAAATGTGTTTTCTTCACACACACACACACACCGTAATCCTGCTGTTGATTCACTCCACTTATCCAAGCTCCAGAAAGGCCCTGGTGTCACCTGTGTGATTTAGGGGGCCAAAACAAATCCACCAGTTGGGGGACAAGATTCATAGCAAGAAATAACTGCCCAGCATTTAATGGCTGGGAATTTGAATCTCTCGGACAAAACAAAACCCACAGGCTTTGGCCTTTAACTGAAGGTCACTAACGAGACGGCTTCAAGCCAGTTCAAGACCCAGAGGCCGTCCTCTCTGCACCCTGACCTACAGCCTGTAAATTATTGAGAATTATCAAATACTGCGGCAGCATTTCTGTCGTCACTGCCGCAGCTTTTCCAGCCTTTATGGGACATGTGATACCACTCAATCACTGTGACTTGAGTCAGTGACTGAGATATACACACAGGGGAGAGAAATCAGGAGAGTCAGAGAAATGAGAGGGAAAATTGGTGGAGTGCGACACATGAGGGAATATGTTGATTGTTGAAATGGCTGAAGATGACTTATTATTAAAATGAATGAAACTGTTGACATTTGAAATGGGGTTAACAAAAGAAGCTGTAATTTCTCTTCAATTTCTCTAAAACTAAGCACATTAGTTGCACATATCTCAAAGGGTCTCTGTTATGCACTTGTTACAGCTCTTATATTCCTTGAAATGAGAACAGAAAGGTCCGAACCAATATTTTAGCTTTTAGCTCGAGGAAAATTCTGTCTTACTGGACCTCTTTCAATTTTAATTAAACACTCCTACCTCAGACTCAACAGTGAAGTGGGAGCAGAAATGGGCCTATTTACATGCAAGTTGGCAGCTGTCAGACAGAGAGCCGGACAAATTAATGAACAAGAGCAATTTATCCTGACGTGCCAAAGCCGTGCCACCACCCTCCCAAATAGAAACAGAGGAGTGGGTGGTGGGTGGTTCCAGGGCAGGCCAGAAGACAGACAGGAGTGGAAATGAAATTGGTATCTGTTCTCATTGTAAACCCTACCTGTTATCATTAAGCTGCGTGTATCGGGGCTGAGGATCTGGGTCGCCATCATTCACATCGTAGCTGGCATCCGGGTCCTTTAATGAGATAAGCAAGATGTTAGGAGCGATTACAGAAACAAACAACGTCTTGTGAGAGAGGTTGAGAGTCAATTCAGTTTACTGTATTCAAGAATAAAAGAAAATCTGCCAAATCTTAAAAAACTTCAGTATATGTCAACATGAAAATGATCTGTATGGGAAGGAGGAGACAATGTTTAATTCTGTTGCATTCATTGTTTTTTTTTTATCTTTACTCAGTCTGCAGCTGCAGTGACACAGCTTCACCATGGAAAACATAATGTTTCACCTCATTTAAGAGTCATACTCACATAGTTCTGCATCAGGTCAGGATGGTTTTTCTCTATTCCATCATCCAAGATGGATACCACCACTCCTCTACCCGTGTAGCCCAACTGCCAGGCAGCTTTGGCATTCAAGTCACGGTGGTTGTTGTTGTACTGAGGATGGAGGAAGCAAATAAGTTAGATGGAATCTAATTATCCCAGATACACTTGGGTGCTGAGAAGACTGACAGTGCTTTAAAAATATATATCTATCAATATTTCAATCTATTATTAATAGTATCTATGATTAGTTATTACAAGCAAAGCAGAGCACTGGTGGACTGGATGATGGCTCACAATTATCATGTATGCTTTTTGATATGCTTTTGACATTCAACTTGACCTTTGGGCAAAGTCCATGTCTGCTTGCTTTCATCTACTATTTGAAAGCTCTTCTTTTTTAAGTGTACCAACGGTTAAATCTAATGTCATGTCTTCTATCTACCACAGTTTCCTCTAAGATTTCGCATCCTTTCAAGGTCAGCCTTTCACAGGAGGTGTTTTCCACAACCTTGTAACGTCATTGACACTTACACCATTACGAAGAAAATCAATTAAAGCTGAAAGTTGTGATCTGCAATGCTGATTCAAATTGAAAAATGTCTTTTGTGGCCAACACGCTGAGCGAATAATAAATCTGAGAGGCATGTACAAGGTTTCATCCTGAATATTGCTCATCAAGTAAATCCTTTTCCATCTTCCTTGATGTCAGAACTCCCCCTGCACATCATCAGATTATATATGAAATATCTATTGTAACAGCAGATGCTGATCATTAGCGTCTCTCCATCCAGACACACCCAACCTCTCCTCTGCTAAACCAGGGTCAGTTTTAATGAGGTACAGAATTGTTCTCTGTCGAGAGAGAGGCGCTATACTACTACTATGATGACAAAGTTATTATAACATTACTACCTATTACTTAAAATACATCAAATGTACTTCAATAATGAGAGCAAATCATGTTTTTTTTCTGTTCTGTCCTTTCCGGTTAACATTCAAATGTAGTTATTTGGACTGAATCAGCAGCTTGTTCTTGAGCCTTGAATGTTGACGATTCAAAAACAGCTCAACTACAGAGACGAGACAAGTCACAGGGACGTAAAATTGATGTAATATATGACCATAACAGCAATTGAAACACTATAGAGTTGTTGAGAAAACAGTTACCACCTCACAAATCACACAGAGCCTTTTGTGCACCAGGGGTGTTAGTCAGAGAGAGTGAAATATCTCAAGGTGAATGGGAGGACTTGCCATTAAACACAGTGCAGACATTGTTGAGGATGAACTAGGATAACTTTTCATCCACCACAGATTACTGCTCACCTGATGTGCTAAAATGCTAAAATCCTGGTAACAATTTTACAGATTCACATTATTTGCGCCTATGCTGACATGTTGACTCTCATATTCTGTTCAAAGCTCAGGCAATCCCATTAGTGGAGAGGATGTGAGAATCACAAAGGTGCTGCTCCAGTTTTCAAGTCCTCTGGTGTTTAATGAGCTTTACAACCTCACAAAGTGCCATCAGATCTAAGAATAGAAATCAATCTTTATTTGTGTTTTCCTCTCAGGTGGTAAGGATCAGCAACTCTAAAAATGGATCATTTTCTCTAATAGCAGCACTTTAGTTTTAATAATAGCTTTACACATTTTTCATGATCATGATCTGTAGATTTGTCATTTTTCCATCTGATATTATTGGAAATCGTGTTTAAAACAGCATAATTAATGATTGATTAATTGAGGAAGAAAAACTTTTGATAAATCACTAGAGTCATTTCTTTATTTACATTTTTGGGATGTACGGTTTTCGGTGCAATATCTTTGGGTTGGGTTGACTACTTGAGAAAGTAAAGGGCACATTAGCTCAGTGAAATTCGATTAACAGGTGCGAACGTATGGCAGAATCTGTTGCATGTAGCAACACTGATATAAGCCGGCAGCGGGCTTTTATCTGCTTAGTTGCCTGTCAAGGTGTCACCATCTACTCTAACACACGGAGGAAAAGAGTCTGTTAAGGCAAAGACATTCTGAACAACCAGTGATGCAAGTCGGTTTTTGCATCAGCATGAATCTTCCTCCACCTCCAATCTTTCTTCAATTACTGTGAGGGTGCTTCAGGCGTACAGAAAATCTCAGGGGTTGTAACTGCTGCTTTTAACAGGCTAATGCATCAGTGACATTCTTCAAGTCAAATGTGAAAATCCTCTCCCCTCTCTGCCTCTCTCTCTCTCTCTCTCTCTCTCTATGCTATTTTCCCTTTCTGGTCATGCCGTCTTTGAACCTGAATATACTATCAATTTCTAAAAACATGCAATTCAGAAATAAAAAAGCAACTATGTGTGTGCATGCTATTGTTAATGAAGTGTCCCCCAGGTGAAGGTGTTCAGGCTTGTGCCTCTTGCTCAGCAAACAATACACACAGCAGCATTTCACACAAAGACGGTATATTCGATTCATACAGGCTTGTCTTTTGACTCACAGCACCAAATTCAATTACCTGTATTGAGTTTGGGGCCGAATGAAAGGCTCAACCAGTGTGAAGTGCAGAATTATGTCCCACAGACACACACAAATCACTCCCAACAAACATTTTTTTTCACAAAGAAGTTTGTGTTTCATACTCACCAGGTACCACTGATCTCTGAACTTGGGGTCTAGAGGTTCTACAAATACATCCCTCTTTTTCCTCCGCTTTGACACCTGTTGTTCTGCCCAAGTCACCTAAACACAAAGAGCACAGACACATGAGGTTAGCCATGGCCAAGAAAAGTACTTCAGCTGCAAAGCAAACAGCTCACTGCTATTAAAATACAATAAAATAAAATAAAAAAGCTGAACAAGAAATAATTACATACTGGCCATGAGGGTGACCGTGTCAAATGAATTAATAGAGATCCCAATTCTCAGCGGGTTGACAGCAGACAGAGTGAGATTAGAGGCACAGGGGTATCGTGGACTCCGCACTAATGAGTCTCGCTGATGAATTCCAGAGCACCCCGAGACTAATTAAAATTTCTGGATGGGTGTAAAATGGGATGCAGCAGAATCTAATACACTTATGAGTGCACCTAAACATGTATGCACGCTAACAATACACAAACAGGGGAACAAATTCAGTACAAGTCTGACAACATGATGGCAACCCAGTCTGCAGCAGGCTGTTGTAATATGCGAGCTCCTGCAGAAACTGTTGACAGAAGCAGATTGCATTCAGTGAAAATAAGCCTGCATCTTACTCCCTCTGCAGAACTGTGCTTGCGGTACAGCAAAAACGCCCAGGCAGACGAGAACAGAAAAAAATATGTCAGTGAAGGAAGACAGAGAACTGCCTGCCGCAAGGACAGAGCACCTGATGTGAAGGACAACCAAATCACAGCGCACCCCTCTCCCTCTCCCTCTCTCTCTCTATCCACCTCTGCAGATCACTGGAGACACAAGAGTAAAAGCGGAAAGAAGTAATGAAGGTCACATTAGCTGCTGCAACACTGAAACGATGCCAGTCCACCACTACTATGATATAACACCATAATGGAATAATTTCACTTCAAAAAGTGGAGAGGTCTGTGTGCGAGTTCATGCTGGTGTCGCTCTGCACACTGGTGAGAATCTCAATCAGTCTAAGTGGAGGAGACATCTCCACCAGTGTTCATCCGATTCTCGCTGGGAAGATGAGGTCAGCCCTGTTAGCTGCAGCTGTGGCCGTTTACAGTACACACACAAAACTGGGTGACTGCTTTTTCTACAACTGCTGACAAAGACAAAGGGATATTACTGAAAACTTTTGATGACGTCAAGTTGAAAATACTTTGTCCAGCATCCAGCGGCGCACCAGTTTGCGTGTGTTTTCTGAGCTCAGGATGATAGGAAATGAGAAATAACTAGTGAAGATCATTGCAGAGAGAGAAGCAAAACAAAAACCGCAAACCACTGTCTTTCTGATTATCTCCTTGGTTTGTGTGTGCTCAGAATATAAAACGAACAATATTTCTTAAACCACAAAGGCTGGGACTATAAACTGGTGCTGTCAGGCTGTAGACTTTTACTTTTGGAAGGAAAAAAGTAATCTCATCTACTGCATTCAAAAATAAATGTCCATGTCCTCCT
>OMNW01009471.1:15783-35570 GCA_900303245.1 Selene dorsalis
TTTTTTGTTTTTTTTTTTTTTTTTTTTTTTTTTTTTTTTTTTTTTGGTGGGTGGGGGCAAATTCTCCAGCAGAAAAAGATAAATCAGAGTGGTGCATCATCTTGCGGATGTAGTGTGCAAGAGGTCAGAATCCAGTGTATAAAGAATATATAAGTTAGTAAAACCATTGTTAGCTTTGGTGATTTTTTTGCCAACATTTATGTTTTTATCGTTTAACAGTACTATATGCATTACAATTGTATATCGTACAGTTGTGCTTGCGTCTTGCACCACTGACTCAAAGAAAATCTATATATAACTAAAATAAGTGCTGCATATCAGCAAACTTCACTGAATCTTCTCTAAATCAATAAACATATATCTTAATCCATATCAAACGTTTACAAGGAGGAGAGGGAGAATCCCTAGTGAGTCACAAGCCTATTCCTTCATGACATTATTATACATATCCAATTAGTCTGGGACAGCAAGGGGGAACTGACAGGACAGTTTAGAGACCGCGGCAGTTGCTGAAGCTTTCAGGCTTTATAATTGGCTCTCTGTTTTAAAGAAAATGGCAGTATTGACTGAACAGCATCTCTACAGTCAGAATGACAAAGACCAAATTGTATAAAAGGACCAAATTCGACTTCATAACAGTACTCCTCCGTGTGATTTTCAGTCAGATTGAAATCTTTTTTCTCTTGCGTCATTAGGCTGTGTATGTGTTTCCATTTCCTCATCTGCTTTTCAATCACACATTAAACATCTTGCTTTCACACATACACAGAGTTGGTCTCTGTGGTGGAGCGTTTCCATGCTGACTCGGTTCAAACATGACAGGATTCTTTAGAAGAAACACAGGAAATTATGTATAATGTGCATGGCGGTGGACTGTTTATTGCACTGTGCAGCTTGTGGAGCAGCTCGCATTGCGCTGCAACTCTGCTCCTCAGAGAGTCTCATTAACTTCTAATTCCTTGTTTTGCACAATATACAGTATACAAAAACATCACGTATAAAAACTTTGTAATCATGTGGCTTCCTGTCTACGTGGCAGCTTCTTTTCACACTTCAGCTGTTTACGAAATATTAAAAACATGTGACCTCACTACATCTATGCAGACAGACTGGTACAACAACTGTTATGGAAAAATTATACTACCTGGGAGTGAATTCCCTGATTGCTGTGACCATAAAACAAATTCATATGTATTGATGGAGAGAGTTACAGCAACCAATCTTTGTCACTGTAAATAATCAACACTAAAAATACATTTGTTCTTTGAAGCCCTAAAGATTTTTGAATACAAGGAAATAACACGATTACTCAATTCAAACTCCTGTACACTTCCTGCAAACTGCACATGAACGTCAGAGCAGTACTGGAGCTGTAGCTTCTCCTGCTTTCAGCTGAGACCAAAGTGACGACAGTTATTTCCCATGACGTTCTCTTAATATCACACACTCCTCTGGGAAAGTCACATAAACAAACAGCAAAGAAGACCAATGACTAATCTGTTAAGAGACAACTTCATTAGTCCTGGTCATGAGTAACACACAGAATAGTGCACTTTTGGCTTGGGTGTGTTCGTAAACCATTCGGACAATGAAAATGCTGCAGCAGTCAAAAAGAAAAACAGCTTCCTGACCTGCTTACCGGCAGTCATCACATCCGTACTTTTACATTAATAGGAAGGGACACTGAAGACTGACACTCTGGAGTTATTATAAAGAGACCGACATTCCTCACTAATGTGATGCATCTTCCTACAAATAATGGCAACTGTCTTTCTTGAATGCATGAATGAGAACAAGTGAGAATATATCTCACTCCCTTATACCACTTATAAATCATTGTCAATGGAGCACGTCAGCGACTGTCCTTTAAAATAGACTGTGATGCTGTGAATATTAAACTGAACTGCAGATCAAAGTCCTCGTCATTTTCAACAAAATGTTTTCCTCCTTCTCAATATTCAGGGTAAACAAGAACAAGAAACAATATGAGTCGCATTTTTCGCCGCCAAATTCATAATACATATCGAACAGATTTCCTGCTCTTGGCAGGAAATGTGACAACAAACATTCTCATTTTCTATTTTGAAATTTTCATGTGAAGAGTCTTTTGAAATTCTTTAAAAGTCTGTGACAGAACACAGAGCTCCAGATGCTGACAAACAGCATTTTCATTATAAATGGCCTTTGAAAACAGAAAATGTGTCTATCTCACACGTCCAGACTGATCGAGTGCAGAACTAATGATCACACACAGGCTGCTTGGTTTGCATTTAGGGTCTGTCAGTCCAACAAATAGATTCCCCACCCTACTCATTTTGCTCACTGACTGTTTTGTCCATCTTCATTACAGAAACATAGCTTCCTCCCTCTGAGAGCAAATGGAAACCTCATATAAAACGTCATTAACATAAAGAAACATAATCCCGCTTACCGTGCAGATCAGTAGCTGTGTAATTTATATTTATGCTAAAGCTGTTTGTCTTACAGCTGCGGCTTTTGTTGCCATACTAATCAAATTTAAAATGAAAGAAGGGTTAAGTTCAAAATTCTTCTAATTTAACCAAACAAAGACAATGAAGCACAGCAAACTGCCCATGACAACAAATAAAGCAAACAACAGAATAAAACACGAGACAGTAGAAGGCATGGAGGTGGCAGATAGACCCAGGCTTTAAATCTTCAATAGACCCTATTAACAGAGCTCTGTTAGCCAGTCTGAGATCTGGCAGAGGTCCAGGTGCTTTTGTCGGTAATTAGACACTCTTCAAAGAGAGTTTACTGAGCCTTTTGTTCAGGCTCCATCTCCACCAGTTTAAAAACTGTGTGGACAGTCTCTGGAGGAACAAACATTTTTTAATGTTTTCAGAAAAGCTACGGCTGATGCAAACATGAATCAAATCTGCTATGATAAGCTGTTTAAAAAAAAACAAACAACTTATATCACACTGTTAATTGCCGCCCAGTTAGAGAAATATGTTGATGTATTATTGATGTGTGGATAGGAGAAAGTCTGTACATGGAAGCTGAGGGGATTTGGTAAATTATTGCAAGTTATTGCAGCATTTGCAAAGCTCCTTTGATTGAACAAACAAATAAATAAAATATGAGAATAATGCCTGTAAATTCCTGTAGGTACCCATAAGCTGAGCTGACCCTTCGTGAACAGACAGGAGGGACCTGAAGCTGTAACGCTCCACTTTCTCTGAGGTGCTGTGGGAAAAAAGGAATTCAACAACAGGAAATAGAGCCGCAGTGTTCAAGGAAATCCCAAAGAGGGAGGTGGACCATTTCTAACATGGGTGGAAACACCCAGAAGAAGTTGTTACATGTTATTTCTGTGCACCTGTACTGTGGAGCTGCAAGGCTCAACAGCAAGGCCAGGGACACCTTAAACTAGATTTTATCAACTTTTTTTTAACGCTGCAGATTCGCTTTGGCATGTAAAACACAGCTGCTGTTCGAGCTGTATTGATTTGTATGGAGACTCATCTAAATTACAGTAATTGTCTCTGAAAATCTCCATTAACTGAAATGACTGGACGCAGTTTAGATGTTGCCGTGTTGATATAGTTTCAGAAAATGTCTGCAGGCAGAAGATGACTGTCAGTGAGAGATGCCAAAAAAGCTGCTTTTAACAGCCTCATATCTGCTCTGAGGTGCTGCCATCAACTCAAACTTATATTTAAATTTCTGACTTTACTGAATTCAGTCCCCACTCCCCAGTCAAAACAACTATGGACAAATACATCTCTGTCCCCATAAAACAGTTTGGGACATTATGTAAAATGTTATAGGAAACCACTGAAGTGAAACTGCGATATGAAAATGGCCTCACTGTTATAAACTGTAGTTTGCCCATTGAAGAGCAGAAATTTATTTAATATTCATTGCTTTGAGCTGTTTAGTAATTGTAGTCAAAAACAAAGGTCACAGGGTCTTTAAAATTCTTATTCTCTTTTATAAAAGAATTTTTACAAAGGCTTTCTTTCTTTAAAAAGTACATCTTTCCCAGCTGCACACACTCTAACTATGTTACCATAGCCATGAATGTTAATTTCACACTTTTTCCTTTGTCCTTCCCAGTGGGGTATAGGACACAGACTCATTTTCAAACTAACCTCAGACTCGCCTTCAAAAAAAACAGAGAAAAAATACAGAAATGTGAATTTTTCAATGTAAGGAGGACCCAGTTTCACGGCAGGGTACGTGAAGCATCCAGAGTGAAGCACCAGCTCACCTTCACACACTCTGGTAAAAAGGAAAAACAGGGTGTAGATGTAGTGACTCGTCTGAGAGTGCCATTAAAAAGCGAAGGTGACAAATGAAGGGTTTTGTTCTTTGCCCTGTGGCGGTAAGATTATTGTGTACCCCCTTTGTTTCTTTTCTGCCTCATTATCAGAGCTACAAACAATAGCAGTGAGTGATGACTGAATGACTAATTAATTAAAAATCACTTTCAAATTTAGGAGTGAAAAGAATTAGTTTTATCTTAGAAGCAGGCGCTGTCGGAGACTGATGACTCCCTACAGTTCTCTTTATAAAGAAGGTGCACTTTAATATTCTCCCATGTCGACAACACAATACTAAACCTTGATGGATAAGCCCAAGGTTGTAATTCTGATTTATTTATAAATCACAAAATGGTGCATTGATGGTTTTATAATAATGAGAAGTCAGCTAAAACAAATTCTCGAAAACCACCTCTAAGTCCTTGGGAGTTGTGGCTTGTCACATTTTTTATTTATTTATAACGATTAAGTTAAAGGACAATTCCAGGGAAATTTGACCTGGGGCTATAGTTTCCTAATATGTCAGGTCTAAAAGAATAAATGTGAAGATTTTCTTTTTAATTGCTCCTGTTGTGCAGTAGTTCTGTCTGTCCCCGCATCGCCACAGCAGCACATCATGGGAGCGGATGGATCTTAGGCTGTTTAGGTGATTTACATCCCACATTTACGTCAGATGGCTATTCAAACATACACCGAGGGGTTTGTTTACTTCAAGAAAGCAGATATGTTTACAACAAAGGAATATCAACTCGGAGTCATGAAGTTTTCGTAGCATAAGTATTTTCTCAATAATGGCTTAGACTACCTGTAAACATAGTGAGTGTGTTTTCATAGTTTGAATATTATATCAATATAATATAGAAATTTCCAAAACCATGGGACCTACAGTTTTTATTGAGTTCCTCTCTCCACAGCATACATCAACATCAACATACCTCACACACACATACACACATAAACATAAACGCACAGTCTTACCTTGGGATCTCTATCTAGACGGACTTGTGTGCCTCTGTGATCTGACAGTGATCTCTTCACCAGTGTACGATGCCGGAAGTGATAGTAATCACCAAATACCTAGAAAGACAAACAGATCAAATCGGTTATCACATGAGGAACATTTTAATCTCTCTCTGATCATAACCACATTCTTCAATTTTCTCACCAAACCACGAAGGCAAAAATACAGACTGGATGGAAAAACGGACCAAGACAACATATTATTTGTGAATTTATCTAACTGAGACATAGGCAGTGTTAACCACAGAGCCCTGTCGGCCAAAAGCAGCATCAAAGATATTCAGAAGCATCATCTGGTTTGATTGTGAGGCCAAATGTATAACCTTTTTATTTTTGGACTGCCCTTTCCTCTGTTTGAGTAATCCAAGTTTAACAAATCCCTCCCCACCTTCACAACTACAAATCATGTTTCTCAGAGATTTATAGCAGATAATGGGGCCACTACTGGGACACATTAGCCAGTAAGAGACGTTTCTCACAATTAGAGAAGCTGATTTACATTTTTTTCCGTACTGGTTTGAAAAAACAAAAAAACAAAAGCATTTAAAGTCCTGGTTCCACCGCAGGGGCTAATAAGGCTGAGGAAACCTTATACACAACCAATAAACCTCTGTGCTCAGACCAGTTATTACCACTGTGTAACCAAGGACCTTAATATTGAGCAATTACACATCTTACTGAAGAGAATATGTTGTCTGAGCAAAGGAAAGCACTCCATCACAACAGGGCAGTTTGCAAAAGAAGACGACTTGGTGATGTGAATCTATAAAGTAAATTAAAGTGAAGTAATGACTGACAGAGAATTCATTTTCATAACCTATTAAAAATTGTAATGACTCATCAAGTAAAAAGACAAAGTCAAAATCAATTTGGATTATCTGGGGTTTAATTAAGAAAAAAATGTATAGATAATTTAATATTGGAAAAAGATGTTGGTTGCAATCCTAAGCCATATCAAAGAGAAAGTAGAGAATGAGTCGTTTTAACAGGAAAACATGAGTCCTAAGGAATGTTTCTATATTCAGCGTTAAATACTGTGTTCGACAGTCAGCCAATCCAGGGTGGGTACTCGGATAGTGTTGACATCTCCATATGCTATGAATTCTTAATTAATGATTTCACCAAAGAGAAAATGTGCAAAATGGAAAATGGAGACAAAATTACAGCAGCACAGTCTTGAGTTAAACATAATTGCAGGAAGCATAAACATACGAAAGATGAGGTGTTAAAAAAAAAAAGTGAGAAAAAATTATGCACATAATTGTCTTAAGACAGGGATGCCTCATGTCCCAGAAACGGGTGATGTAGAGCGGAGGTACTTCAGCAAGTACTGCAACATTCCTCCACTTCAAGAGGGGGCTCGATTCAGGCCCCCAACCTCCTCTGCTCCCATTTAATCACAGCAAACAGGCCGATCCCAGCCAGGCTGACACAAAAGGCCCCTGCACACAAAGCCAGCGGACAATAGGGAAGCAATAACCAAGAGGGAAGACACACTTTACAGTGATATTCAAGCTCAGATGTGAAACCACCTCTCCTCAGTGTGTGCGTGAGTCAGGCGGTGAGAGAATGTGTAAATCCATTAAAGAACAAGAGTGCAGGTTACAAAAGGGAGTGAAACGCTGACATTCAAAGGAATTAGCTAATCTTCCAGCCCCTTTAGCAAAGAGAAGACAAATAAGTGCAGGTAGTGAGACCACTGCGTTAGCCCAGTTTAGAGCCTAAGAGGTGGGACACTGATCAAAGACATGCAGACAGATTAAAAAATTGTCTTCAGAAACAAAGCACTGATGGTTGATCTATCAAATTTTCAAACAAAAACAACGACTGGTGATGCATTTCTGAGCCCATTTTATTGCTGTGATCTATCAGATATGAAATCACAGAGCGGATAACAGAAGAAAGAAAAAATAAATCAAAATTCAATTTATATTTTGAGAAAACAACCTATGATTAGATCTTAGAATGGATAAAAAAAAATATTGGATGGACACTAACAACAATTACCACAACTGCCCGACAAACACAAGACAGAGCAACCTCAGACTGAACAGATTCACCATGAGAAGAAGGAAACACATGTAAATACACACGTTTACATATCCAGGGACAAAGGTTATCTTACATAAAAAACAATTCAACTGTTTCAAACATATGCATCCGCACAAACACACTCACCCCCTCCCCTCACGGAGCAAAATGAAGCCAATTCTCCTGCTGCTGAACGTCTGCCCTGCAGCTCAATCATCATCTGGCAATCAGCAACGACACTTAAGAGTGCATGTTTTCAACCATGTAATCTCAAGTCCACAATGTTTCTGTGGAGTTTAACCTTTTTTCCACTGGGGGAAAAAAAGCCAATTTACGACAAAGACATTTAGATGGAAAAGTGATGTGGAAACAGACGGATTCAGGGCTTGAGAGTGACCACTGCTGATGCGATAAGCCGGGCACTGATAGAGCAGAACAAGCTTAACTGGTGCTCGCCGAGTAGCCGATTACTGAAGTGAAGCATTAATCCATCAACCTCATTAAAATGCACGGTAACAGACAGTGGAAAATTACTGTCTGCTGGTTTGTTTGCATGTTTGCTCCCCTCCCTGTCGGCCAGATTTACCTTGTGGGGAAAGCACTTATCAAGGGGTCTGGTTTCTCATCTCCAGTGACTGTTGACACAATTATGTTTTACAAAGAGCCAAACAATGTCTGAAGACAAACTGTGAGAGAGGTTTGGAGACTGCAATAAAATGATATGAAACTGTTTTCCATACGGACTCACGAACGTCAAGAACAAAGCCCGTGGATTTTGAAAATTACTCAAGAGGAGCGGGCCATTATTGCAGTTAAAGCGCAGACGCATCAATCACGACGCATTTCCTTTCAGTTTTGACGTGTAACTGCATTTGATTTGTGGGACACGACCATATTTCGTTTGTGCATCAGTTGAGCTGAAATAAATTGAGAAAATGGGACTAGCGCAGGCACAACCCTCGTGAAATAGTTCCGCAACTTGTTTATATAATGAGGCTGGACTCTAATTACTCACTGTGGTGAACGGGTAGAGCAGAGGGCCACAGGCCGCAACAGTGGCAGCTGGACATAGCCCGTAGTTTCTTTTAATGCACGGTGGAGAAGACTGAGCTGCCCCACACACCTGAAAATGGGTTTGCACAGCTGGTCTTTCTTTCTGCCAAACTATGCTTAGTCATTACATCTCCTCTCTTTATTGTCCCACTACCACAACTCCATTATTTGCCCTACAGCCGTCACTCTGTCTCTCCTTAATCATTAACCTTCATTTTGTTTTTATTTTCTATATCATATATGCACTTCATTACAATGTAGGCTCCACAGATGTAGGAGAGGTGGTGACCAGTGGGGAGAATACTTGTCCAAATACACCTAAAGCATGTTGGAATAAACTATTAAGTTTATAACGCCTTACAAGGTAAACTCCAGCTACCTTCTTCATCAACATGCCTCTCCTTTCCCGACAAGCTACTGGCCACATTTCTCTGGTTGTGTTTATTCAGTAAACACAGATTGTGACTCTTGGCACAGTCCACCATTTGCCTCGATTGTTCTGTAGAAGTTAGATTAGTCCATTCAATGGTTTTGACAAAAACAAGTGGATTAAATGGGATGGTGAAATATGGGGCATTTGAACAGGTAGGACAGCCGAGAAATGCCCCGAAGGATTTCAATATCCGTGGTGGCTTCAGAGAAAGTACTCAGCCCCTTTCACTTTTCACAGTCTCTGTTTTGTGGGCTTAATGATTTAATGGATAAAACAAAAATAAAAAATACATCTCAAGGATAATTAAGTAAAATTAAAGCACAAGGCTGTTTATTTTCTTAAAAAACTAATTTTCAATTTATCATTGCTGAGTGAAGGGCGATGAGCATGATGGGTGATTTTCTGTTTTTTCCCCCACTTTACAAGGAGTCAGGCTGGTGACATCATCATTATAGTCTTCTCTGTTCAGCCGTGTTTTGTAGCTGCCTGAAGGTTGCAGTGCACAAAAAACACGATTTCTTATCTGTATTTTTTGTGTAATTATCACATGTAAATCAACAGGCACCAAAAAACACACAACCTCTTAATTCATTTTCCTAATGACTGAACTATGAGCCATTATTTTATTCATTTGATATGAACTCTTGTGCCATCTTGGTGACACCAGATTACCTTGTACCACATGCTTTTCAGTTCTTCCACTTCTGCAGCCTTGCTACCACAGGCCTGGTCCACATTTCCACACCATTGTTGCTTCCAAATCAAATAACCTTCCCATTCGTGTCAACACTGCAGAGTGACAAACGCTTTTCACTTCTTCATGTATTCATAAATTGACTACAGGATATTAATGACACTTAGCTTATCCAGTCACCAGCACTGTGTATCCCTCCACTTTGTTAGCTAGTTCCCAACCTTAAAATGTCAGCAGAGTGCAGGAAGTTAAACTAACTCTAAGTTCCAGGTAGCAATTGAAAACATCAAAGTTAATAACACAGAACATGCACGTTGACACACACTATAAGGAAGTTTGTTTCAGGAAACAGCCAATAAAAAAATACACCTTACAACTTCTTATAAGTTCAAGTTATGGGAAGCTCCAGGTTAGTCTTTAATATCCCATAATGGATAAGAGCTGACTGAATGGTGTCGAAATGTTGGAGTGTGTGTGTGTTATGAAGCAAGGTGGGGTGAGGTAAAGCGTAAACATCTGTGCAGAACTGTTAGGACAGTCTGTTTTCACAGGTTCAATGTGAGTGGACATTAGGGATCACGTGATGCAACGATGGTAAACGCCAGGAGTTTGTCTCCTACTTATTAACTTGTGGGTTCACAGTCTGCACACAGCTACCTGTAAACACACCATTGTAATTAAAAGAAATGGAGCTGAAATGCATCATAATCCTCTGACTGCACAACGTTATAGAAACAGACGTACAGGAGAGGTGCTTATATCTAATCAGTAATAAATATAAACAAACAAACATTAGTTTATGGTCTATCTTCCTCAGTTCTCCGCTAAAGTAAATGAGCTACATGATGGTTCATCAACAGCAGCACCCCTTGATGTTATGGAGAGCGTGTAAAAAGTTTACAGTGTCATGGCAGAACTGCTGCAGGGCTGTTAGCTCACGGGTCGATGAGAGCTGTCCTCAGATGACTAACCCTTCACAGCAAGGTCTTTGTGGTGCTGTGAGGGCACAGCCAGATATGCACAACACAGCAAACATGCACGGTTGTGCAGACTTTTAAACCAAACACAAAGTTGCATAAAGTTTGCACAAACAATCATTACCGATTGCAGAAAAGTCGATAAATCTGATAAGTCGACACGCAGCCACTCAGCGCTCTGTTGGTTCCCGCTCCTCTGGAAAGACAACACAGCCAGTGACCTGATAAGCCAAGTCATGGATGTGTGCTCATGCCCATGCAGATTTCCCCTTTAGCCATTTTCTCCTCATCCATGTTTAACAAAAGAAAAAATGTATTGCCTGGTAAGAAGAATGAGTAGCTATAACCTTTGGGTGTGTGAGTGAATACTCTCACTCCCCCGCCAGGCCAGGACTGAGCGACTGTGTGAGACATGAACTTCGGCCTCAGGAGTCAGACGGCATCTCAAAGAAGTGATTGAATCTGTTTTCTGTATTTCTTCTTCGTTGGTTCATCTAACAAAGAAAGATCACCCAAGCCGACGCAACAGGTAACACAAGAGCTGGAGCCAGCATTTTTAAACCTGAATGAAAACCCACTACAGGTTGTGTCTTCCTACGTATGTCATTGCTACGCGTTACATGGGTGAACACGTCGGCGTGGTGTCCCATTTCATAGGGTAAGATCTCTAATTTGAACACTTCCTGCTTCATCGTCAAGGGATATCTCCCTTTGGAGGCCACTCGCAACCAAGTGCTAGTGTTAAGGGAGGAGAAATGGGAATGGGTATTAGTCTGTTCTGAGCAGAGCTACGAGCAGCAGGTGCTGTGCTGGAAAGGTTTCTGACCGTTACGACCTCCATCTGAGAAGTATTTTTTAAAAACAACCTCTCAGAGCACAGGCATCAGTCAGACAAGAGACGACCAAGGTCAGTGGGAGCTCTTTCAAAAATAAAATCAGTTCACGGCACGCCCCTCGATCTCTTCCAGTGTCTCTAAGCAAAGAGTCTGGTGTCTTAGCATTTGAGTCAGCTGCTCCTCTTGGATCACATTTGCAAATGGGGTAAATAAAGTGCAGTAAGTAAGTTTGAATGCAGCAATGCTTAAATGTCTTCACCATCTTAGTTAATGGTGCAGTCCACTTGTAGACTAATGTGCTTGAATCATCTCTAGGACCTTAGAGCCTAAATCAATTTAAGTATCATTTACATGTCTTCAGACGAAGCTGTTGGAAAGACTGACAGCCATTAATTTAGGGGCCCTTGTTTCATTCAGTATTGTTGACATCACATCTACTCGAGGGAGAAAAATGAATTCCTCTGCTATCATACAGTATGCAATTTGGTGATGGTCCAATGAGACAGGTGACTTTGTAAAAAGGCTATTCAGGTTTGAACTGTCACTGATGAGGCTTTTAAAGAATGAATCTGCCTTTTTGTATTCATCATGTTTCTTTTGAAAAAGGAGAAAATTAAGATGTCTGAGGTGCACAATTTGAGACTTTGACTTCCTGCGTCTGTAATTTCAGCTGCTGAGGGTTTGATGTCAAGCAGACAACCAAATCCATCCTTAACTACCACCATTTCTCTTTTTTAATTATTTTAGGCTGATTGTAGCTGTGGTAGTGTAGCATTGCTCATTAATCTTCCAGTCACATTTTACTGTCATTAATATTTTAAACTGTTGGATTTTCTCCAATCATCTCAGTTTGCTGCGGCGCCTCCTCCCACTCTGAAAAACTTCAAATTCAACACAATGTTCTCCTGTAAAAATTTTCCCAATTTAAAAGTATGGCTTTTAATTTTAATTACCTATTAAGAGTAGAAGTCAAGAACAAAAGAAACTAATTCAGGGATTAGTTCAAGTTTAGGCATATATCAGTACACTGAGCTGGTACATTTTACATATTGTTCATCATTTTGCAGATTTTATCAAATATATTTTCATAAATTTAAAAAGTAAACTGATCGTTTCCACAATGTAGAAACAACCTCTGCCTTCTTGTATTGTGCATTATATGGGCACTTACAACACATCTCACCCACCAAAGGCCACAAAGAGCCCTAAGCGTACTTATGCAGTGACTCACTGTGGCCAACCTTAAAGGCATTTGTCCTTCTTTCGGTGTTTTATTATAAATATAAAGTAAATCTGTTGTGATTTTTTATGGTTTTCATTGAATCACTGTTACACAACTCCTCCAACCAGCTACACTAAAGGAGTCACAATCTCCACATTTTGATGATTATGATATCGCAGAGAAGTTGATGATGTTCTATGTTCTAATGGTCATTCAATCATTTTTTTATTTGAGTTAAATTGTGGTATAGATAGCATATGAATTTGTAAGTTTGAGCCAAAAACATGTTTTTATGAGGTGACAGTGACTTTGACTTTAACCAAATTCTTCTCAGTTCACTTTAAGTCTGAGTGACCATTTCTTAATCTGAAAAAATGACCTCAACACGTTACCGTTAAGATATCATGTTCTGCCGCCAGTGTGGAGACACAGTAAAATAGATTCTCTGACATCTAGAGTTTCAAGTCAGATCAACCTTTAATGAGAGTAAAACCAAAAGTAACTGATCCACCAGTCTGCTGCCTCAGAGTCACCGAAATTCAAACATGATGAATCTCTAATCACACTTTGTTGGGTGCAATCTGTTGGAGCCAGAGTAACAAACAACTTTTCATGATCAATATGCTGGAAATCAAAGGTCACCCCATTAGAGTCATATTAACAGATGAAAGATAATCTCGCCACACAAGTCGTCAGCTCTTATACAGAGGCCTTGATGAGCTCATCCTCATTAGTGGAGGAATTCAACTGCGTCCAATGCTTGTTACCTACTTGATTTGTGTACATGTGTGTGTGTGTGTGTGTGTGTGTGTATGTATGTGTGTGTGTGTATGTGTGTGTGTGTGTGTGTGTGTGTGTGCGTGCGCGTGTGTGTGCACGTGTGTGTGTGTGCGTGTGTGTGAGGAGGGGAGTTAAGCGGGGGCCAAAAAGGAGAGACAGCTAAACTGAGATGGAGGAAATTGGAGAGGGACGATGAGGAAGCAGGTTTTTTTATCACGAGGGAGGCAGTACAGTCACTGGGAGTGCAAACTGGATGATTGCTTTTGACACCAGGAGGGAATACTAAATCTAATTTAAGTTTGAAACTGTATTAAACTGCACTGTAAAACTGACCAACATATAGTTTAAAAGGGAATAAAATCTCATCTTTAATACTGGGAAGGTATTTGGCACTCCTGGGTTTTTAATGCTTTAATTTCATCTATTCCACCGCTGTTACACAGTTCCTGTATTATTCTTAACAAACTGTGTTATTAAGAATATCCACATCAACACAACCAACGTTCTGCCAATGCCAAGACGTTACTTGGCAGTGTATTACTGTAACAACCCCATGATGCTTTTGAGGAATCATACACATTTTGGTAAACACAGTTGCTCATATTCTTGCCAAGAGTTAAATGAGAGGATTGATGATTAGCTTTTTGCAGTTAGCTTAGGTGCTAAGCTTAGGTTAGCTCTGACACAAAAAATGGGGGATCACTATTTAACATGTTGCCTCTTGAATATTAAATCTTCACACCTGAGGTGACACGTAGTGATTTTACAGGGTCCTAAGTGGCTCTCAGACCAAACAGCCCCTCAGCCAGGAGTGCTGCAATAAACACTGACAGATTAGTGGATAATGGAAACTGGATTTGACTAAATTAATGTGCACTGATGAGTAACACAAACAGTGATATCTTTGCAGCGATAAGTCATAAAATGCAAGCAGCACCAACGATTATAGCATCAAATTAAATGATTAAGCTGAAACTTTTTGTCTTATCACCACATTTCTGTTTTTATTTTAAAATTGAATCCCTAGAGACATTTCAAGCATGATGAAATAGGTTTCTAAAGTCAGTTTAGTAGGTATACTCAGGGGTAATGTCCTTGACAATGGGTTTGACAGCTGAAGCTAAAGCGTTTACGATAAAGTTAACAGTGCGTTAAAACTGGCAAAGAAGCACTTAAGCTGTAAATGCTGAGAGTGCAAGGACACGTGTAACCCTGAAAGTCTTCACTTCAAATATAACATCTCATTAATAACCTGTTGAATTTTTCCCCATCTCCCCTCTCCATTTCTTATCCACACACACACACACACACGCACATACTCACACCCACAATGAAGACAGTGCAAAAGGTGATTGCCAGTGGGACAGGAGCTAATAAGATTTAATTCTGGCATCTAATTTTATCTCCCCTCTCTACTCTTGGAGCACTGATAGGGCTCTGCTGCTGGATAGAAATACCAAACAGGTTCTTCCAACCCTAATGAAGGGCCACCGGGACCATTTGTGGAAGCTGCACTCTCCTCGCAACTCTCCATCTAAAGCTCTCCCATCAATGTCCTCTCCCTCCACAAAAGCGCTGTCCTCTGTTGTCAGTGCAACCCACAGACACACATCCTATCTGCACGTCTGCGTAATGGACTGTCATGAGGGTTTCCCATGGTGCGCAGCAGCACCATTTTGAGAGCATCTTGAAGAAAAACAGTGTGAAGAGGACGTGATGCCGACATTTTGGCAGGTGTACTCTTGCATCAGATCACATCCATCTTCACACTTTTTTTTTTTTTTTAATCGACTAAACACCTGTAAAGATACATGCATTTTCACGAGAAAATGGCCTTTAATGCCTGCCAAAGTACTCCAGCCACCACCCACACATCTAACACCCTGGCACACTCACGAGGTGAAAACAATATCATCCCTGCTGTTTTGACTGGTCTTATATGCATCCGTCAACTTTACACTTTCTGCACACACTGAATTTAAAATAATCAAGTACCTGGGTGACTCCAGCAAGCTCCTGCTGAACACCACTTGCATGAAACTGAGTCACAACGTTGCTCTGCTGCTGCCAGCACCTGAGGTTTCACACATTACAGCCTGTGATCCCGAGCACTCACAAAAAAAAAATCTCAGCTTCACTGTGCGCCTCTCTGTACTGGAGGTGAAGTTTTGTGAAAGAAAGACAGATCACAAAACAAGATTCACCACCCAAGATGTGAGCCCCTCATTTCTGTTTGTTACTAAGGTTTCCATGGAGATACGTTTAAGCTCCGCACTGACAGCATCCTATCTCGTATGAAGGCTGGGAAGACGGCACAAGATTGTGATAAAGAAGTTGATTTTAATCAGAAAAATTATAACATTTTTTACAGCTCACTTCTAAGCTAGAAACAATAAAACGTCTGATTTGTGAAAAAGATTATCTGTAGGAATCCAAAACATTTTTTTACAGGCCCTGTGTACTTTTGCAGTTCCACCAGCCCTTTCAAAACAAAACACCAGCAACAAAGAACTGATGCAAATATGGTATGCACTGTGCACCCTGCAAAAACTAGTGTTAGTAACGAGTATTTTCAATATGTGTTACTCATTTGTATCAAGTTTTCTGCTTCTACAGTGTTATCTCAGAGCTGTTCATTTGAACTACATCTCCTTGCTGCTTCCTCAACAGCCTTAATGGTAAATTTGATCTATTAATGGGTACCTGGTGCCTTAAATAAAACTACACACACACGCACACATGGACACACACACACACACTCTCCTTCTCCTCCTGCTTGAATCCATTTCAACATCAATTTCACAGATAAATGTCCACCAATATAGGCAAGAAATTGATGTTGCCAAAAATTGATCCTAAGACTGAACACCCATAAAAATCGAAACACTCCACCACAAAAAAGGGTTTTATAAGGAGTATATTTTTCTCCAATATTACGACATAACTAGCTCGGGTCTTATCGAGGATAGTCAACACAATGTGACCATCGCAGAGACAGTTCATTGCCAGTGCATGAAGCTTACAGGCGCACCCATTTCTGGTAAAGATTACATTGTTTGAGCTCTGCACTGAAATCAGCTTCCCCACAATGAACAGCATCACAACTGTGAACAGTACCAGGAAACAGACACAGATCTTCTCTGAAAACATTTTTGAGAAAAACCGAAAGGACATCCTGTAAGAAAAGGATCACTTCCTTGAAAGTCTCAGTCATCTAAAGTAGCTGTTACAGGAAAAGCACGTTATACCAAAGCCTGTAGCACCTCACGGCCAGTTGGATCAGATGAGGAATTTGTAGCATCTATTTTTAGACACATTAGTTACCTGAGAGAACATTTCTTCAGACAATGCAGAGATGTCAATGCTTTGTTTTTCCTGGCATGCACATGTTTTGGAAGCACACCTGCCAATCATTTCACACCATTCGACTAATTGACAGGTGGCGAAGTAAAGGAAGAAAAGTGCCAGCAAGTAAAGCAGGTGACAACCTTTTAAGAAAAATCAGCTATGTAAATGTTTTATTAGGAGGGAAAGGCAATCAACACATCTGTGAGACCTCCAGGAGAGACACAATGCACTTCTGCGAAAAACACAAGATGAAACACACAACTTTTGTTTGTTTACAGGAAAAACTCCACAGGGCAGCTTTGAGTGAGTGTGTGTAAAGAGGATGCAGCAGTGAAACAGATGAGTGAATAAAACATAAGGTGTAGTTTGTCCCTGCAGCTTGAATCGAGGCTGCGTCGTATGTAGGTAATGTCCTGACTATAATGAGCAAACGTTAAACAGCATAGAAGTGATTTGGAGCGAAGGCGAGTAAAAAATACTGTCAGCACCAATTAAGCAGAACTGAAATTATTTGGAAGCAGCGGCTCTATTTCTGAGGAATTGGACTGGGTTTTTCAATTGGTCATCATGGTTTATTTAATGCTATTATTCACTAATCTTATGTAAACAAATCAACATAAAAGCCATCCGCATGCCTGGTCCAGCTGCAGTCCATTGCCGTAGCACTTTGTTCCTCCTGATCTGAAATTTATGTGTTCATTTATGTGGGTGAATGTCGATCAACACGATTATTCATAATTTCCATTCCCCAGGCAGAATGAACAAATGAGCTCTTCCAACCAAATAATTCAGCAATCGGGGGAAGATATGCTGAATGCAGTTACAACACAGAATTATTCATAGTAGACAGCAGTGTAGAGCGAAACGGCTCGGGTCTCATCTACATTATGAGAATGAAAAGCAGTCACTGCCTTGTCAAGGAACATTAAACTCATGTGACAGGTCTGCCTTTACTTCAGCTCCCTGTCAAATAAAAGCTGCGCTGGGTCCAGCATGAAAATATCAATCGCACACTCGTTCCAGGGAGCGAGGAGTGTATAGACATTAAGCTGTGTACCGCTTTGCATATTTATATGTGATCCTGGCACCAAAGTATCACAATCAGAGTCTGCATCATTCCAGTCTGAGTAAGATAACATAAGTGCAGACAGAGGGTTGTTCGTGCAAGAGATGAATCACCAAAAGCAATTTTCTGCAGAGTATCCATCTCCCTCGATTGACTAACTTCAGTGTCAGACCACAAGCTTTCCCAACAAGTGCACCTCTGAACCGAGCCATTTTCAGAGATTTTGTGGCTTGTTGTTGTGTGTTTCAGTCCAACAATCTTCAGAGCCAGTTGTTTTGGAGGGATTGAGTTTCCCAGGGAAGTGAGTGCAGATAATGAATTTTTACAGCTTGGGAGAGGCTGCGTGCTTGACCTGGCATGATACATTTAAATGTACAGATGTTCACTTTCTCAGCCATCTGATTCCTTACTGTGAATCACAGCACACTTTCAGTTTTACTGGTCGCAGTGAGCCTTCCCATCACCTTCCCTTCCCCATCCTCAACTGACGAGGAAAGCTCTGGTAACGTTTTCCATCCTCTGTGCTCATGTTCCCAAGCAACCACAGTCTGGCTGTAAGATATTTTGTCGAACAAACCTTGAGAGGAACTTAAAGTAACAAAATTAGGAAAGTCTCAAGGTGTTTAGTACAGGCTCAAATGGGATCCTGGTAAAGGTGGCCATTAAACAGCAGGCCACAGCAAACACTACTGTATAACTGGAAACAGGATGTTCACTCCACTCCTCTGCCTACACAGACAACCGAGCCACTTTCTATCCCAACCTCACGTAACAACCAATACCCACCAGTCCTCCTTAATCTCATTCACAGCAGGCAACAGTGGAAAACAATGCAGCTACACTTAGGAGCAGCTGCTGGGTGCTGTGCTGACAGTGACCTTACAACACCATCAGTTAAAGAGGGAGATTTGATCGTCACAGCATCGATACAAGACCCAGACAGACAAATAAAAATCTAAATCCTGAATTCAGCTTCTGACAACATGGTGCTATTTATTACAGTGAATGAAGGAATGTAAACACACCGTCTCCTGGGCAGAATGAGACACGATGAAGAAGAAATTATCCAGATCATCGTGCAAAGTAAATGAACAAATGTGAACCAGGTCTCTGGGAATTTAGGGAAATTTAAGTAGAACACTATCAGGCAATCGTCATTACATGATTACATGTATCTAGGTGAAATTCAGTTTCCATGGGTAACTAAGGTCATTAAACGCCAGTGTCCAACCCACACAGCTCTTTGGAGCGATGTTCTCTGATAAGCCATATTCTCCGGGAAGTGTGGGTGTGTACAAACACGCACTTGTACCGCACTCCCCCATTCCCCTGTTGGCTTTACTGCACCTGCCAGGATGAGTATATTTACACTGTTGTTATCATCTTTATCAGTTCACAGAAATACGGTGCATCACTGTTATTCCCAGCATAGCTCCAGTCAAACTGTGACAGTGTACAATTAGCCATATAAGCTCAACAACACAACATGTAAGTGATCTCAAAATGACAGACGTGTGGTGCTCCATCTTTAAAAGTGATGTCTGTGGTGTTTTCACTGTGTTAATAAATCTGTCTTTGTATTTGAACAGAAAATCAGCCTACGCATCTGGTGTGAAGCTAAAAGGCTTGATACAGTCCTCTGTTGCCATAGCCACCCACAAAACAGATACAACCCTGTGTGTGTTTAGTACAGCCACAAGCAATCACAGTGATGCCCACGTAGATGAAAAGGGCAATTACAAATATTTTCATTTGTAAAACTGATATTGAATACTACATCATCAACTCAGCTGGTTACACAGAACATGGTACATCAGTCCCTTGGACCCTCTTATGCCCCTTTCTTTGTCCCTCCTGTGTGTCCTGTTTCTCAACAAGTGTGTGTGTGTGTGTGTGTGTGTGTGTGTGTGTGTGTGTGTGTGTGTGTGTGTGTGTGTGTGTGTGTGTGTGTGTGTGTGTGTGGCGGGGGGTGCTGCTAGTAGTAAGCTTCTATAGAATACAGAGAACACCCGGGGGTGTTGAGGGGGTGGTTCATGAA
>OMNW01009471.1:35918-60224 GCA_900303245.1 Selene dorsalis
ATGACTCTCAATTGTACGGAGGTCCTTAAGTTCTCTGTTACTTATGTGGTAAAAAGGCTCCCCTCTCTTTTAATCCACATTTGGCTCACGTCCCCTTAACATACGAGGTGGTGTCGATGATATGTATTTTTACGCTTCACCATTTTGGGTGGAAATCTTGTGTTGTCAGCATAAAATGGCTTTAGTGGAATAAGGAGTGTAACTGTGAGGCACACATCAGTTTATGGCTCCCTATAATTTCTCCCTTAGTGTGTTATTGTGACTGTGCAAAAAACAAACCATGTTTCCCATAACCTAGTCATACCAGTCTCTGAGATTACTGTAAGCTGGGACAACTAGGAAAATAGAGAACAGCCCCAAAATAGACGAACAAGATGACCTGGTGCCAAAATAAGGATAATAAAAGGTTCCAGGCTGTGTTGTGTGTTTACGGAGGGGGGACAGAAGGAGAGGGAGAGAGAGATTCTTTCATAAACAGCATGTATTATAGGTCTGCAGAGCAGTGGGAGGCTGACTGTTTTCTGTGGACTAAACAGTGAACCCACTTGTTGGGAAAGCTCCCTGAGAGCTGAGCTCGGCACAGGAATCGGCTATTTCTAACGCACCATAATTGCAGTTCTCCTGGTTCACTTTGTGCATTAGAAAGACGAGGTTATGGCGGCACAGGATTCTCAGGGAGACCTGGGGGCTGCAGTATCTCCACTGTGCTGCAGCAGTGCGAAATTGAGCGGGCTGAGGGGAACGTGGGCTGGAGTTGTCTGGACTGCTGCCCTGGGAATGAGAGCGAGTCACTGAGGCTCACCAACTATAGCCACCACAGTATCCTGTCCAAAACATTGGTAACATTCCCTGAGCTGAAGCAGCCTCCAGAGAAACAGATCCAAACAGATGGACACTTCTCACAAAACAACCTCTTTAGTGCTTTCTATGCAGCTAGTTCCTCGAACATCATGATGAATATGGCAGGAATCTGAATATTCTGGGGTTGTGAGAGAGTTTACCCTCTCTGCCTATTTCAGCATCAGGTCATACGGCTCTCATACGTTTATATAATAACATTTAGACATATGACTTGATATATGAACTGTGTTGTGGTTATCATGCAAATCAATACAGCCACTTTATCCTAACAATCTAGACAAACTCAAACTCTAAATGAATGTAAAAGGTAAGGGACGTGCATTTTAAACAAACCGTCCATAACTCAAGGAAATCAAACACTGCTGGATGATGTACACAGACATTAAGAGGCACTGGGTTACTCCACTTGTAAATTAGGGCTAGGCAATAATTCAGTGTTATCAGCACATATTTACAGCCTTTTTTTCCCACTTGATCAATGAGGAATGTCCGAGGCTATTAAAAAAATAAAAAATAATAATGAACTTTCAGTTCATTTAAAGACACAATCATACAATATGATGTTGTTTTTACCCCGCTTTCTGTTTTCTAAATCAGCGTTTTTCAAACCGTGGGGCACGCCTCCCCTGAGGGGCGCCAGAGTTTTTAAGGGGGAGTAAAGTGTCACTTGCACATAGGGCTGAAGGATTAATAGCATTTTCAATTATACTGCAATATGATAAAACGCGATTTTGTAACACACAGGCTGCAATTATGCTTTAGCTATGTGTCATGCAAACAAGGGAGAGTGGAGCTGTCTGTGTAAAGAGAAGGCAACAACGCCACACTGTTACGTGTTGTAAGTTGGCCTCAGGCTCGGCTCAATGTAGCACTACGTTGGCTGTGGCTTTCTACCGGTTAAAAAAAGAAGAGCGTCAGGTATGCTGCGGCATCAGTGGTGCAGCGTGTCCTAAATTTTAGCCAGGTCGCTATAGTGGAACTTTTTTTTTTTTTTAAACGACTGGAGCTCGTCGCAGCGGAGCTGAAAAGAGACGAGTTTTCCTCTACTGCAGCTGAACAGCCGACATGTGGTCAAGACGTACAGAGACCCGTCACAGTCTCATCGGTGCATTTCATAATTATAAACTTCAACCTGAAAGCTCTCTGTCCTCAGACCGTCTACTACCCAGGCCATCACACAGGGAGAACATGGAGCTGGATTGTGATGGCTGATTTGTCAGTGCTGCGTTATGTTGTCATGATAATTAATATATGCTGAGAAACAAGCTTGTAAATCTAACAAATCCTGCAGGAAAGACCAATTTATGTTTAATGAATCAAATATTGTTTTGGTTATAGTGACTGATAATAAATGTATTAAATGTGTTAATAAGACCTTTATAAACACACAGTGGTTGACACAGTGACATAAATCATTATCTGGAAAAAAAAAAAAAAAAAACGTTAAACCGCACAGCGTTTCTCTGAGCAGTCACAAACCAGTTACATATTGTTACTGTATCCTTCCCAGTCGCCAGAGGAGTGGCAGCAGAAGTGACTATGTAACACATCCAATCCAGCGTGCATGGCTTCAGTCAGCAAAATCATCACACACAATAAAGAAGATGAGCTCCGTCTTCAATAGCAGGCATCCAGGGATTCAATTTCACAAACACCTGATGAGGAGGGGGGGGAGGGCACGGAGGGGACTGTAACTCATTGATGCATGGCTTACATCAGCGATAAAATATTCATGAACACTCAAACACACACACCAGCAACTGATACAGTAAACAGATGTGATATATCCCACTTCCTTTGAAACGTGGATAGATGACCTAGAAAGAAATCCTGTGTCTCAGCGCAGCTCGTGTCATTTGCCTGTCAAACTCAAACTACTCAACTTTAAGGACTTCCACAAGTGAAGAACACAGAGAGACCTGTCGAGGCCGTCGCATCAATAAAACAGATGATAAAACGTACCGAAACAACAAACACGGCTTTTTCGAAAGCTATCAGGAAGGAAATAAACTCTACCTCTAGCACATGTAGGAACCATTTCTGCCAAGTTGGCAGGTTACCAAAACATTACTGGAAACATTCAAAAACAAATAAGCACCTACTCAGAGTGCAGCGCTGCGAGGAGGAGAACAGCCTGGCGCATGATTGGAAGCTCTGAAAAGCCCTGAAAAATGAATTTGAGGTGCAACAAATTGCAAGAGAGGCAGATAGAGAGGGTTGTTTGTGTGCTGCCTTAATGTTTTTATCAGGCACTTTATGCCAAACAGTACTTTGACAAGATTTTTTCCAAGACAGCCTCAGCATGTGTATAAAAGCAACTATACTGACTACATCAAGTGTAGTCAGTACAGTGCCACAGGCTAAAGAGAAAAAATGCTCCAACTGATGGGAGCAACGAGATCTCCCTTATATTCTAATTTAGTAACAGTGCGACTGGCAGGGATACAAAATGCTCTGTGCTTGTTTTTGGACTGAACACCGTGTACATCGCATCAAGGAAACAGTATAATTATCACAAGTTATGTAAAATATGATCCTCATGGTGACAAATAGAAACCTGTTTTTCCACCCTTGGCAGATCCGAATAGCCAAACTAAATCTGTAAGAGATAAGGACACCTGATCCTCAATCTAAATCCAGCATCTCTGCTACACTGCAGCACACACACCAAACACCTCAAAACTGCAGATCTGTTACAACTTAGCAGGACTCCTTTTACAAAGGGGAAAAAAAAAAAAAAAAACACTTGCAGCCGTCATAAAAAAAGAAAAAGCTCCACCCAGACGCTGCATTCCTCCCACACTGCGGCCTCCATTAGGCCAGTTACAGGCTTTTAAACGTTCACCTCATTGTTTTCATTGTAAACAGCTCATCAGATCTTCTTTTCAAAATTGCACCGCAAACGACCGTTCCTCCTCTCAGGTCAGCTTGTGTGAGCGTGTCTGTTGGCGTGTGAGGATGCTGGGCTGGGCAGGCCTGGTTAGACAGCCGTGTTGTGTCCTCATTATGTGACATCAGACACAAGTCAAAACCAACTACTTTTGTTACCTTTAACACGGTGCTGAACAATATGGCTTGCATCAGCCGCCAGCTACTTAATGGTGGGGACATTTTCTGTCCAGGCACTGAACAGGGGGGTAACAGAGAAAACATACATATATATATATAAGACATGAAGGACCTGCATTGCAACCAGCATTAAATGAGAAACCATGAAGAAATAACACATTTTACTTTTTAACCCACTTAAATCCTGCATGAATTTAATTTAACAAGGGTGCTGGGCCTAAGCAACAATGAAACATTCACACCTGGGGGCTGCCCTGTGAAATCACTGTCTTAGCTGGTGGCCACTGGAGCAGACGGGTTAGTGCATTGTTTTAACGGCCCCATGAATTGTCTTCCTTCCTTCCAGTGATGTGTTCATTTCCCCCACCCAGATTTATAGTGTTAGTTCAGAGATCAAATTCATGACCTCACATTCAAAAGGCTGCCTCTTTAAAAGTGTTTTCATCCTGGCTGTTTGTTCTTTGTTCAACAGTTGAATGTAAAAGGAAAATATGGTGACACAGATTGTGGGAGAGACAACAACAAGGGACAGTGAATTTGTGAAAGTGAATGTGATGCTTATTCTTACTTCATCCTACTTCAAAATCTTGCATTTGATCTGTTTTAATTGTCTTAAAGTGTTGCATCATATAATAGATACTACCATCTTTAGCACACAAGCGTAGCAAATCACAAAGAAAGGAGGAGCTAAAGATCTGAAGAAGCCTGGTCGAAGGCATGCAGCTGCTGAAACGACGGTTTGTGGATTACAGTCTGCACTTACCACCTAAAATGTTCCTGTTTTCTTTGAATGGGGCAGCAGCTATAAATCATTTAGTGCGGTTGTTATTCTTTTAATGCATCATTTAATCATTCACTCTATGAAATGTCAGGAAAAAAAATGTGAAAAATATCCAGTACAACTACCTGTGTATACTAAGTGTGTTGTTTTGTACCAAAAGTCTAAACCCAAGGATGTTTCCTTTACAAAAACGCATGCATGCAAGTAAAATCACAGACCACCACTATTATTCCTTGTGTCATTATCATGGTTACATATAACATAAAAAGTACTTATTTTCCTTTTCACTACTTACATTCTTCAAATACCTCAGCCTTCTGAGTCTGTGTGTGTGCGTGCGTGTGCATGTACACACATGTGAACGTTCTCATATTTAAAAGCTTGAGAGGTGCCTGTCCATGTATTTTCGTGTCCCCTCAGCACATCTGGCTCTTGTTACAGCCCCTGTGACCTGTGTGTGGTTCTGCTCCATCCCAGCCCCCATCTCTCCTCTGTGGGAGAGCAGAGTAATGACTGAGTGCTGCTGGGCCTTTGCTGCTGCAGTTTCCCAGGACCCCTGGCAACATGGGTGTTCATTCCTGTGCTCTAGGCTGGAGACGGCCTTCTGCTGACCGGTATGTTTTGTTTTTTGTGTTTTTTTTCATCTTTGCCCTCAAAAAGGAGAATGAGTGAAGTCAGTGGGCGGCTTCATGCAGACATAAATGTCATCCTCAGATGACATGTTTTGGCCTCAAAACTACTGCTAAGGGTCACAACAGTATCAGTTCCTTTTTTTTTCTTTTTTGACATGATAGCAATTATTGGTTTGACCTGATGCAGAATCTTTTGATAAATAGCCTAATCCAAAAATATACATACACAGGGCTCCAAAATGTTAAAATGTTATCAGTGGTGAAGAAGATATAGCGACAGAACTCACAAACTGAGCAGAGAGAATTAGTTTCAAATTGCTTTGGGGACAAAACAGAGTTATCTATAGTGTAAAAGCAGTGTAGTAGTAGTAGCTAGTAGTACTGTCATTGTTGTAATTAAAATTTTGAAAATCCGCTCCCTGACAATTTTGTAACATAAAATACCTGAAGGACTGGGCAGAAATTATTTATATATAATTTCTGGAAGGTGCTGGGAGTGAATTTCTAAAGAAGCATCCCACTTGGAAATAATTAGATCATATAGCGCTTTCACCAACATTCTGACATAACACCTTCCATGAATAAAAATAAGTTATAGGTGGAAGAAATTAACTAAAGGCAATTCTCTAGCTGCCCAGCTTGTTTTGCAGCTGTTAGGTGTGTAGGCGGGAGCCTATTTTGTTCCGTGAAGCACTTACTGAAGAATGACGACAGATAGACTGAAGTTCAGTGCCCAGAGCCCATATATCTCTCTTTGTTTCTTATTTTGCCTTTATAATAAAAAAGTATTCCACCAGTGAATCACACTCTTATACTTGTCTTATTAAAATGTCCAACGTGTTTTCCTGGAACAGTTCCATGTCTTATTTTGTCATCATCCAACTGCGATGAGAGTTGTTATGCTTGCATTCCTTCTGTTACGGAGTATCTATGAATAGATTAGTCTTAAACGAAAAAATGCACTCAAGAACCTTGTGAGATGCCACAATCATGACCACATTTTCCTGAGAGTGGAATATCTGCAAATGTAAGAACTGCACTGCGCTAATATATGGGCAATTCAGGTTGGCCTTGTGTAGTTACTGGATTTCTGAAGTGCACAATCATCTTTTTATTTCCTTAAACTATTTACACGTTTCCTCTGAACTACATTAGAGTGATTTAAGGCATTAAAAGAACTCAACATTCAGGTTTGCTTACAGATTTAACAGAGATTACACCACTTTCCCACTGCCATCGTTTCTGCTGCCAGTTTTCATACATTCCGAGATCAATTCCCATAAAAGTAGAGCACTTGAAAAATTCAGATGCTTTGACAAAGTTTTTCTAATTCACTGTATCACTCGCATGGAGATAATGGTTGAGGATTTGATTTCAGGTACTGGCTCTAAAGTCCTTCCTCTCAACAGAGAAGCCTCCAGCAGAGCAAACACAACAAGTCGATCTCTGCAGTTCATTAACTTTCAAAGAGCTTCTGCACAGAGATGAAGTGAGATCAGGGTCTGTTTAGTGAGAGGCCGGAGCGCAGAATAAAAGGAGGCTGTCTCATCGACAACAACACAAGGACCAAAGGCAGTAGGACCAAAGACACTGCAGAGATGCACCACTCCACAGCTGAAAAACCATCCTGAGATGAGAAGCAATTCATTCTTGTCTGGATAAGAAGTGCAGCCTCTTAATGGGTCCATACCAAACAAGGGCCCCAGTCCAGCAGTTCTGACTGAACTGTGTTTGCAGCGTTATCATTACAGCACTTCAAAGCAGCACCATCTCTAAGGGACATGCTACACTGACTGTACAAGGCTGCACACTCTGTTAGAGCCATCAGCTCTGAATGGCTAAAGTAGGGCAGAGCCACAGTGCACAGAGCTGTGTGTTAAAGATTAATGAAGATATTGCACAAGTAAACCAGCTTACAAAACATGCTTAAGAATGATAAAATATTTAGAGGTGGCAATCTATATAGCTGGTGTGTTTGAGCCACATGTTTGACTCATGGACCCTGGAAAGACCCTCGGGATATATAAGTTAGCCACACATCGTGGATGAGTAAAAACAGCAATTTTGTAGGCGGGTTCCACACAAGTTTGTGTTAAATGTTGATTGTAGATCATAAATGATTAAACTGCTGACTGCTGAGGGCAGAAGCAGGAGAGAAAAGCATTAATATTGCAAAAATATTCTTAGGCTCCTGTCAATTAAGGGAGCATTTAATGTACAGTGATCAAAAGGCATTTGTCATAAACATAAATATTTGCTTATGTTTACACCGAAGGCTGACTTTCAATAACGTGTCAACTGCATATTAATTGGGCCGTGCTTCCCTAGTTTATGACTCCTTTTTGTGTTTACATTATACTATCGCAAAACACATCTTTGTTTTCGCATTTGGAGCATAAAAGACCACAAGTATTAGCTGACATAAATGAGCAATACCCTTCTCAATATTAATTAATTCCTAAAAGGCTCTTTCCATTTTTCATGTGGACGTGTACTCTGACACAGCTGCTTTTTTTGTTAAGGAAACCTTATTATTCATCACAACGCAGTTGCTGGAGAAAAAAAAAACACAAATAAGGCAAAGTTTTTGTGACATTTCAAAAGTTCATTTCATGCTTTGTTATGAAAGCCAGATGAAACATTATGCTTGCATCATAGCAGGTTGGTAAAGAAGCTAGATGGAGTGGATTTAATCCCAGTTGGTGGGAGTTTAATGAAGGGGCTGAAACTTGTTTGTGGCAGATGATGTGCGTTTGGTGGCACAGCAGCACAAAGAGGAGGAAGCACCTGAGTGGGACTGTACGAATCACGCAGAGTAGCTGCTTTCAACGCTCAGCATGAAGCTTCTTCTCCCATCATCTCAGAGACACATCATATCCTGTCATTTGATTTTTTCCAGCAAATTTCTTCAACTGCCCGATTTTCCCCATCAGTTAATTACTTCCCTTCTCCAGAGTCCAATTATGGGCTCCATACATGCAGGATCTCATTTCTGGCATTCTGTAATTCACAGTGGTTGTACCTTTCAATGAAGCTGCAACTGATAGATGGGTCAGGAATAATTTAGCCCTTATCAGGCAACGCAGGACAAACACTTTAGCAGAGCCTCGAAATTGAGTTGATGCAGTTTACACAATTATATCTCCAGAGTCCTGATTGAAAGAAAGACAGGTTGACACCTTCAATAATTACCAATTTCTGCAGGTGAGACAAAAACTAACAACATCATAACAAAGCACAGAGAATGAACACCGTTTAAAAAGTTGACTTTGTCAAATCAATCAAAACAGCCCTTTGTATATTAGCAAACAGGGATGATGAAGAGATCAAAACACGGCTGTGTCCTCTGCCACACAATAAATTGAACCATTTACACAGGTGAAGACATGACAAAGAAAAGTGAAAGATGTATCTCCCTGCTCGATTATTCTGCTCAATTTGCAGAGAACGTAATTTCTGAAAATGCTGTTAAGCGCCAAACATCGCCTGCAAATTATGTCACATAATGTCGCCATCAAGGCATTTGATTAAAAGATATTAATGGGATGAAGCAAAGTCCCATATGGAGGGAGTTTGAATTTTAAGTTGGTTGTAAAAAAAAATATATATGAAGGAATACCAACCAAGGGATTAAAAGTTCAGTCCTCCACCATATCTTCTGAACTACTAAGAAAAGATTAAAGTGAACTTTCTACAGAGGCTTCCTTTACGTGTAGCGCTGTATCATGAGCTACTGATAGGAAAGTGTCATTTCATGTACTTCATTAGAGCTAGATAATATCCATCTCTTTTGCTCTTTTAATCTTGTGCTGAACAGAATATTAATAATCTTCATAAAAGGCACTAACCTCCTCAGAAAGGAGAAAGAAATCAGCACATTAGACACCAGAAATAGGCCAAGGCAGTCCTCAGAAGGGAGCACACTGAGGGCACAGTATGCCAAACACAATCATTTACATTAAAACCCAGGGGAGGACCAGGGGAATGAGCGCCGAAGGTATCTGGGTCCTTATTCACGAAGCCATTTAGTGCTAAAAGTAGCACCCAAGTCTGAAAGAAGTCAGACATATTCCTAACTCACCAAATCCACATTACAAAGAATCATCAAGGCAGCTCTGCTTCTTTGTGATCACAAGTGGTGTCATTCCACACGAAACGTTAAACTATGCTGAATAACTTAAATGATACCGACTCAATTGCGAGGGAATAATGACTGCGTGGGGGTTGTGAGGGACGCATTAACATCTCCTACCAACTGAAACAACCCAATCAAGGCAGGAAATTGAGCGTTTGGCAACACTGCTTCTCGGCAACAGGGAAAAATGTAACTTTGCAAAGCTGACAACTTGGAGATCTCCCAGACGTCCACAAGTCGATCTATTCACCAAACAATAAATGACATCACAGGACATCATTGGGACAGTTACTACTTCCTTTAGATGTTTAGATGCTTCATGCACCCGTTCTTCCCGGTGTGATTGGTGCTATAGACGGAGCACATGTACAGTAAAAGTTATCACAAAATGAGGATGTATTTGTGAACAGAAGACAAAACAATAAGTCACACCATCAACACACAGGTTGGTGACTGATTGTTGCAAAGTGGCCAGAATCTACACACAAGCTGGCTGTGACTTGGTGATGGACAGTGGATCTTCTCACCACACCTACAATACAATATAACAGGTACAGGTCCAACACAATATTGAAATGAATGCAAATTTTCACAGTAAAATTAAAGTCCCCCGGGTCGATTCAAACCTTATCATATAGATGCATTTTAGAGAATGCACTACTTTTGTAAACAGCCCTTGGGGGACTGCAGCCTTTCATCAACTAATCACTGTGGTTCCTGCACGCAAGCTCATCCATAAAAATTGACGTCAGTCAGAACAACACAGAAGACACTTTGTCTAGGAGTTTTGGCCTTTCCTTGAGTAAAAATTGGCCTTGGCAGTTTTGTGAATAGGATTTAGGAGACAACTTTTGATTACAAACTTTTAGCGTGACTAAGGAAATCTCTTAGTGGTAATAAAAAATGCTTTGTGAATATGGGTTCTGGTCTCTAAACGCACCAGCAATATGAACACAGCTGTTTCTACCTTCCACCACTAATAGAAACCACTGCTCACAAGAAGGGAAGTGACATGTTTCTGAGAAATGCTTCATTTTTTTCCACCAAAAATCTGTTTCATACTCCAGAAGGAGGAAGGGGGAAACACAAATACCATCTTGGAAATGGTGCTATTGACAGCTTTAGTTCTGTGCCGGGAGGACTTAGCCTTGATCATATCATGTAATTAAAACCTAATAACTCAAACAAGTTTGAAGTTAAAGGTTGTTGCGATTATGACGCTGCATCTCAGTCTCTCCGTTATGATGGTATTGTACAGTGTTGGGTTGTCAACTAGGCCATGGCAGCAGTAAACTGTGCAACTCAAAGGACAGCCAGAAAATAGCCACACAACATTGCAAAGAGCAAGTTAAATATTGAGGCTCTGCCACATCATCAGTAAGGAAACTTTCATGAGCTGCATACAAGATGGAATAGATGGTGAAAGCCTGGGGCCACAGACAGAGAGGCGCAATGTTTCAAAACACATGACTGACCTAAAAAAATATAAAAAGACTTCTATCTACAGTGGTACTTAAACCAGCAGTCAAGCTTACCAGATCAAATGAAAAAGGGTGCTTTTGTTGGAGCGCCGACCACAATTGATACATTTTTCAATTACGCTTTTGATCTTGTGGCCATTTGATCCTATTCACACGTTACACCAGCGGCTCTCTAATCTTTTCTGACATTCCCCCGTTCCGAAGCAGATAAAGGTTCACGCCCCTTCCCACCCCATAGTTTCTATCGATTGTTAATGATGGAGATGCAATGAATAAAGAAAAAAAATTAAAAAAAGGATCCTCGTTGAATTTTAGTAAAATAAATGGCTGCACGACAGCCTTAGCAAACTGCTAACTGTTTTATTCTCCCTACATGGATCATTATGTCATTTGTTATTAATTAAACTAGTTGTTTTTTTCCAATGTATTCATCTTGGTAATCCATGCACTTGACTGCAGTGGCAGTGAAATATACTGTAACGATTTCTAAGATTTACTTAACTTGCGTCAGCCCTGCTTATTAAATCACTTTTTACTACAAATATTCAGCCCTTTAATCTCATTTCACTATTTATTTAAATACTGGTGTAATGGAGGTGCAATTGAAACAGACAAATATTGAAACGAAAGCCCGAGTCTGATGATGTGGGCAAGAAAAGGTCTTTAAAATGTAAAATAGCCATCCAGAGATGCAAGTTGGCAGTTAATACCCATTTACCACTGAGTGAGTCAGCCGTTTTTTTACATTTTATTACTTTAACTTAGTTTTAATTATTCCCCTTGTTCTAAAATGGCCCCGCAATCAAAAAGTGCAGTTGGAGTGAGAGGTGTAATCCATTGCACATCACATGGTCATGCCAACCTTTTAAAACTGATAGTCCGCGTCATTTCAGGTACATTAATATTCATATTTTTTACTGGCATCATCTATTGTATCTCTGTTAACAATGCAGAGAGAAAAGCAGAGGGCAGCTGAAGCCAGCCGAGACAGTTGGGACTCTGCGTCGGGGTTGTACATGAGTTGCTGTCAGACAATGTTACCATAAAGTTTCCTCACTGACAAGCAGACAGCTCCACTGTCACACTGGCTCACTTGGCTTGATTGATTGGTGCTGACTGAAAAAGGGATGGACTTTCACTGACTTTTGGCCCCCGACAAACCAAACCAACCTTGAAGAACTGGCACCTACGAAGAGAAGCAGATGCATCTCTTCACTCAGCCACATGACTGGCCAGTTGTCTGTCTCCCTGATGTTGTAAACATAATGGGAGACAGAACATCAAAACAAACAAAATAAACCAGCCGAGTGTTTTTTTCCTGATCCAGCTGAACAGTCACATCATGAGGGGGCGAAAGACAAACTGAGAATGTGTCTGAAATCAGAGAGCTGTGACTTGTTTTACACACTCAGCTGAACAAAAGCGTCCTGAGGGCCGACTCCATTCACACAGTGACACATAAGGCCAACAGGTGGCCATCAGACAGCAACAGCACCCAGTATCCAACTGTTGAACTCATGTGACAGAGTCCAGACATCTGAGCTTATGTCAACAAGTCCTTTGAATATTATCTAATGACTCATCCTGCCCCCACTGTACTATATATCAGCAAAAACACATGGACGCCCCCACCACCAGCATATATAGATATCCATACAAGTACATACATAAATAATATACTTGTCTGAAACAAGTCGAGCTAATTTTATCTGTATAGCACCAATTCTTAATTTTTAAAAGTTTCCACTTTTTACATTACAGTAAAATGATTACTACTGGATCAGACAAAAAATAAAGATATTTGAAGCTATCTCCACGAGCTCTGGGAACAGACATTTTTCACAATTGACATTTTATAAACCAACAGATTAATCATGAAAATAAAATCCACAGTGTACGTAATCATCAGTCGCAGCTGTTGTTGTGACAAGGAGATAAAGTTACACATTGCAGAGCATTGAAATTGATGTGAGTTTGTGCATTTTAAGACATTCTTAAGAGTTCTATCGGGTTATATCTACAAAAATAAACACAATCTCATCGCACAGAATTAGAACAAATATCATGATCTACTCAATAGGGTCTTCTTCTGTCTCTAACACAAGTATCTTTTTGGGTTTGTTGCGAACAGCATGACTTTACAACCTCGTATTCATCACTCATGCACAGATGGAAACAAGCCACCGTGCAGTCTAACTGGTCTGACCACCGGGGGCAATTTGGTGTCTTTCCCAAGGACACTTCAACACATGAACAGGAGGAGCTGGGGATCAAACCAACCACCAACCCGCTGATTAGTGATTAGGGATTAGATTACCCGCTTCTGAGGCACAGCTGCCGCCGATGTTGTCACAGTCATCTTTGTTAACTAAGATTCAGGATTTCCTGCCGTGGGGCTCGAACCCAGGACTTTCTGGTGATAATAACAAGCCACGAGCCGAGCACTGAGCTCATGTTATTGCTATTAACTGCTGTGTTTACAATAATACCTCATCACACAGCCTCACCTCACGACAACATACTTAATGCATGTGGATGGAGGAACATAAGGATCTGACGCATTTAGAGTAGAGGCTGTATGGATGCCATAGTGTGAGCAGAATGAAGGGGAAATAAAAACAACCATCATCAGAGCTATAAAACCTGTGCAGCTGCAGTCTTTGATCCTCCCCTCAAGCTCTCCTTCCTAATTCCAACACCTGCACACAGTCAGACACAGCTCCATGCACAGCCCCACAGCGCAGACACGCCATGCTTGGCCACACAAAGCAACTCCCATTTCCTCTTTCATCGGCTGTAGGCAAAAAAAAAAGGCTTAACAGATTTGTTTGTCCCCAACTCTAAACTAATGGCTTCATTTTAATGAGTGAACAGTGACGTTACGCATCCAGGGCAGTGCATGACACAAGAGCATCTTTATTTCAGTCACCACTGTGGTTATAGCTGACCTTTCAAAGTTAATGAACAGAGGGCATTCATCAATAACATGCTGAGAGCTTAACAGATGCGACTGTTCCATATCATTTATTCAAAGGTTTCTCATGGCAATGTCATGTTGTGGGCTCCGGTGCTTTACGTCCCCAGCAGAGCGCCTCCTGACATCACTGTCTGATGCACTCCATTCAAATAAAGCTGGAACTAACAATTATTTACATCTTTATTAATCAGTCAGTGATATTAGCTAGTCATTATTTGGTTTGTAAAATGCTAAGAAAAAAAAAAAAAGGTGAAAATTATTAATTAATTATAAATTAAGTTTTCAAATGGCAAAGGTGACACCATTTTCACCATCAATTAGTTGCCAATTAATTCCATATTAATTGACCGTATGATATTTCAAGCTATCGTTGCAGATCTTAACTCAACCACTGTTACACTGTGAGCAGCACAACCAGGTGAATTTTGATTATTATTCATCATATTCATGATGTATTTTATTCATTTTTCATTTGAAAGCTAGGAGGAGTCTCCTGATTAACTTGCACATGCACACAGTGGTTCCTCTCTATGGCAATAATTATCTGTCTCACAAATTTCTGTTCAATACCTCAAACTGACTTTTTCATCTGGTGTCAGCAGCCTGACACTTGCACATCAGGGACACAGGTAATGATGAAATGCCAACAGTACACAGAGGTAGCCATGTTTATTTGCACGGGGCACATACCAGGTCAGTTTGGCTTTTTCTTTTGCATTGCCGCAGGTCAAAGCTGGGTTACACTGATCAACCTCCTCTCCTGCACAAAAATGTACTCCAGGTCAGAGATCTATCCCATGAAGCCGGCTTAATAAGAGGGATAACTGCTACAAAGTAAAAACCTGGAACATCTGTTTTTACTCGACTCAACTGTGTTTCAGATTTGAGAGAGCTGAAGGCTTTACTCAGCATCTATCCAGCTAACTTTATTAGGCCTGCTTCGTTAGGCGGACCCCCGCTCTGCCGTTTTTCCATCTTAGAGCCTGTGTCAAAACTAGCTCGTCAATTTAGCTGTGGTCAGACACAACAGTCATTTTTCTCTCCCACGAAATATCATAAAATGCTTACGCGACTTGCTGACACGGAGCAAACAGCTCATCATCTCCAGTACATGGTTTTGTGAGTGCATATGTGTAATTGTCTGGATTTCCTCATTGTGCGCGGCCAATACATAGTTAAAGGATTTAAGTGTGTAGGATTAGTCATTAGTCTGCATGCTGTGATTCAGAGCACAAATAACATTCCTGGTCATGACCAGTAAGACCATACAGAGCAAAACAGAACAATGTTGGCTGGAACAGCGGTGAGACGAGGGACTTGAACATCTGCATGAGGAGCTGCCTGTTCTCTGACTAGTTGCCTCTTTGTTTCATTTTGTCAAAATACATATTTTTAGCGTGAAAACAAATTTTTGATTCCTACGGTATATTTTGTGTTGAAATACCTGGTTAAGTGTCAAGTCACGCTGTAACTGAGCCTGACAGATAAAGGTGGGTTGTGCAATAGACAAATTACAGCTCTGAGATCCTAAAATGCTGTTGAACACCAACAGAGGAAAATAACAGGGTATTTGGAGTAGTCAGCACAGCATAAACATCTTCAAGGTTTTTCCCATCGACCCACAAAGATTAGGTAAAGTGGACAGATAGATACTTGGGAATAAAATAAGAGAAATCTTTACCCATGTAACTTTTATGTTGTTAAGATTATTTTATCTCACTTCCCCCCTTTGTTCTCTTGACATTTGAATAGTACCCAAGACAAAGAAGACAAATGTATGAGTCACAAAAAAAACACCCCTAGTCCTGCTGGAGACTCTATTAATTTACTTAAGTCTTAATGTGTTTTTTTTTCTTCAGGAGAGGACATGATGTTACAGGATAACTTCGCTAATTAGTTTCCACTGAGGTCAAACAGGAAGTCATGAAAAAAGAGGAACAGGAAATGTTTATCCAAAATTCACTGCCCACACCTACTGTGCCTGGAAAACTATGGGCATAATAGGATCTTAATAATTTCAAGCTTTCTTCATATGAGACAATTAACTAAAATCTATTCTAACTCTGCTCCAACAGATTTGCAGTATCTCTGCTTTCTGTCCGGACTCAACACAAATGATAATTGCAGCTGTTTCTGAATATACAATCACACAGAACCAAAAGTAAATTACATCTCAATCTGTAATTATCCGTGTTGCTAAATCAATAATTGCATTGCTAAAGTTGTGTGTAGGCCTGATTTAACCAAGTCTGACTCTAAGGACTTTGTTATAGTTAAACCAGAGCATCAACACCATGACGAACAGAGTCTGTTTATGTCTCATTATCGTAGACCTATATTATCAGTCTGGAGAAAAACGTCCAGCTCCTCGCAGCACACCCAGTGCGACACAAATCCATATGAATAAACAATAAATGACTGACAAGAAAACGCTTAACACTGGTTTTCACTGCAGCCTTTTTAACTAGTGTTTGTTCTTCAGTGGGTGAAAAATGTCAACAAGAGGGAACAGAGGAACACAAAAGCAAAGAGAACGATATACTCTAAAGGTATATAAAGGTATATTCTCTGACAGCTGAGCAAACAAGAGAGCTCAATAAAATGAACTTTAAAATGGTAACAGAATCATAAACAACTCATAACTTCATTATAAGTTAGCATATTTGATATGGATGAAATGTAACATAATATAATTGGACACACAATGTAAAATAGCTGTAAGCTCACCTCTTCATATTAGAAAGGCCATAAACAATATATTAGCATTTTCAAAATGTAATTTGTTTTATTATAACTTGCGGCCGTGACATTACTACTAGTGAAACTTTGACATCCTTATCATAAATTACAACTTAGAAAAAATATTACAACTGCAAGTGTAGGAAATGAGAAAAAATGCAGTTTTACTTACATGTCCTTGGTTGATGAACCCATGTTTACTGGCGATTCGATCAGCTTCCTCTTGACCCCCCGGTATGTGGACAGCCCATGTGTTGGTGTAGACCTTCTGACCCAGTGCTGGTTCCAGCCCAGAAACCAACAAGACCAACAGAGGCCCCAGCAACAACTCCAGCAGCCTAAGCTTGCGCCCTTCAGAGGGAGATGGAGGGCCAGAAGCCATGGGTTTTCCTAGTGCAGCACAGTCTCTGAGCACAACGCCTCTCCGACAAGCCGAGCTGCCCGCGGTACATGCAGGTGCACTGGGAGACGAGGAAGGGAACGGTCACAGCTCACCTGACGGGGAAACAAAACAGACGAGAATAATTTACATATGTGAAAAGTACAGAAAGCCTGGTAATGATGTAACTGGTAAATCATTCCTTGTGATCTCCTCATGACCATTAAACTGCAACACAAAAGAAGCCTGCGTAACCCTGACATGTCAAGATTTACAGGGAAACTATTCACATGAGGCCAGATGAAGAAGACTTGGTCAACACTTGAGGGTTTGTTCCTCCCTTTGTAGCTGATCTATGCCCAGAGAACAGAACAGAAACAGCTTGGTGTGTGTGACACATTAAATAATGTATTCCTCTGTTCTTACTGTGAAGAGGAACAACTACCCCAACATGAGCTTCGAGCTGCGTGCTTGAGCCCAACTAAGTACAGGCATTTGATAATCCCACAGGAAGTAGGGAGCAGGACGTCGAAGCCTGATGTTGTGGTCAAGACGCACAGCAGCAAATGTTGGCGTTTACACTCCCATGGGAGGATACGCTAGATGAAGCTTGCGAAAGGAAAATGCTTAGGTATACTGGGTTGGCAAAGGAGGTGGAGAAGTGTGGTTGGAAAGCTAGACTACGCCCTGGATGCTGAGGGATCAGCGCAGAGTCAGACGTGCTATGAGGTAAAGCGGCCACTCGAGGATGAAGTTCAACCCAACTGAACGGCAGCAGACAAACACAATTAAGTGAAAAATGTTTACCTATGATGCACCGATTTGAGAGTGGGCAGCCACAAGACAACACAATCTTATGAGACAGAAAAATGAGACTGCAAAGCTACAGTCACCGGAATGAGCAGAGACACTGATCTCGCCTCATGGTTTAATTATTTGCTGATAGGATTTTGCCTCCAAGATGTTGTTTCGAGCCGGGACAACGGTCAGCTGTGCGAACCCTATTGTAACCCTGAGGTGATGGGACCACACTGAATACAGAGCTCCCATTCTGTGTTGTGTTTCTTACTGTATGCAGTCACATCTCTTCTCCTGACTCAGGTCTACAGTGAAACAAGGTTTCTCTGGTCTTTTCACTGATGTAAGAGTCCTCCTACAATGGCCCTGTCTGCAGGGTTAGACACTGAACAGAGAAAAAATGACTGAAATTTCAAATCACCGTGCCATCACGCCACACTCCTAATGAACAAACAAGCTCCTCAAAATTTCCCTGGACAGTTTATTGTGAATGTGAGAGTGAATGATGTTTTGAGACGTGCCTGGAGCTTTTCTTCTGTGCACTCAAACAGTTGTTTACTTTATTATCACTGAGGTGTTTCATATTGGAAATTTACTCAATGCCTAATTCAAGCCACTATGCACAAAGCCTCATGGATAAGAATGAACGTTATTCATTTTCAAGTGAGTGTACTTTTTTATTTAAAATACCACTAATTTAATACATCAACTGTTTTGATTGTCAGGTGTCTACTTGTCTCTTATTATCTCTTCAGCTGAAAAAGGAAACGGGAGCACTACTTGGGCTACTGGTTGATTTGTTGGAAGACTTTTATGTGGAGATGATTTTCATCACTTGCTGTCAACTGCCATCTATTGCTCCCTTTGCTTAGTAAATCTCACCAGATAATGCACCCAGTCTTGGTTGTAACATTGGCTTCTTTATCTGATATATTGAATTAGCCTATACACTCAGTTGCCACTTCATTAGCTAAGCCTGTGTAATATAATTTAATCTTAGACAACAGCCCTACCATAACATCTACCTTCAAAAAGCCCATAACGCTTAATTTTTCATGACACTGTTGGAAATTCAATTAAACGCCTCCCACATGCATATAAAACAGGAAGGGCAAAAAAAAAAAAAAAAATTATAAAAGCCTCCCAATATAAAACACTCCAACGCCACCTCTAGCTATGACCTCAGTAATAAAGATATAATTGGATCAAAATATTTTCTGCAGTGTCACAAAACATTGAACATTACTGCCATCATAAAAGCAGCTTTTATGGCATAATATTTGTGCTGGATTACATTAAATTGTACATTTGTACCCAATTAAGTGACCACTGATTGGGAGAGAAGAAATATTGTATTGGCCTAATTACAGACATTTTTTTATTTGTCTAGAAATTAGATTTTATAAGGAATTGAGAGAGTAATAGTGCAATATATGTGTATATATACACACACACACACACACACACGTCCTTTTCTAGATTATTGTATTATGAGGTTTTTGTGCCTTACTATTTAACTATCTCGTGTTTTCAAGTCTGGCTAAACTGAGTCTTCAAAGATGCTCAGTCTTAAAATGTGTCATAAGCCCAGTTTAACCAGCAGTTTCTGAAGGCTTGTGTAACGGGTTTTGTTGCCACAGAAAATAAATCAATGAGCAAAAGCAAGTTTTTCTTTTTTATAAAAGGAATTTATCAGGACATAACACTTAGTACAGCAATGAGTTTGTTTTGATTTTCTTCTTACCATCATCCGTGTGTGCCATTTTAAACAGTTCACTATGCTCTATTTTTATCAATACTGTGATGATAATGGTCCAAAATTATGTGAGAATGCAAAACAACCGTCCCGGTTGAAACCCTAAGTTGTTCCCGTGGCCCATTTAGCAACAAATTAGTCATGTAGCCAAGATAACTGCATTTACTGTGAAGCTTTCCACTCCAGAATTGTTGCAGCCATCGCTCCATATGCTGTGAGGTAGTTGAAGTCAAAAATATGCTTCGTTTCCATCATTAACTGTGTTGTTTCATTAAAAGTTCATTTTGCAGGCTTTGTTTTAATTTGACTCTTCCTTTTTACAGAGTACATTTAAAAAACTTTTCAATCAGACATCTGTTCTCCAATTTTTATTCTAATCAAGATTTGATTTGAAGTTTGTTTGTTTTTTTACCAGACGCCACTATCAAAGCACATAAGGCATTTTGTTTTATTTAATAATGCAGCCCTGACATGTTAAGCATCTTTAGGGTTAACCTTCTGTATATATTTACAAGTAAATAACAATAAAACCCATATTGTTTCACACTGGACTTTGACAAAATGTTCATTATTTCAGGTATATTGGAAAAGCAACAGCTCAGACATACATCTCTATCAGGCATTCATTAATTTGGTATAAATTCTCCAAATGGAAAAATTGTTCTTGTCACTGTAACAATCCATTTAGTCACTAATTTTCCCCATCTGACTAGACGTCCCCCGATAATGTAATTTCTTCTTCTTCTGTGCTTGCATTGTTAAAACATAATTCTCGTGAATTTGCACACACTGAACAATGTCACAACTCCTTTGGGCAACTTTCTCATCAACCACAGACTTTAACACTGATAACGGGCTGACATTAAGCAACCGTATGTTTGGCCTTATTGCTAACAACCCAGAAATGTTTGTTATAAAAGCAGCCTTGTTTAGTGAGTGGCAATTAAAATCAATACCTGCAAACCTTGCACCCTCTGGAAATAACAGACATGTGTGAAAGTGAATACAATGTAAGAGAAAAATAAAAGGCTCCAAAGCCAGAGTGTTTTTAAGAGCATTTCCTGAGACCTTTTCTATATAAAGTGACAGGTAAATGTCTCAAGGGTAGACAGAGAGACTTGGTTCGGAAGCCGCAGTACAGGAAACGGCATCATTAGTGATCAGCGAGCTTACAGGTCAGCCCGTCTGTGAGCTGGTCTGACAACCTGCTAATCCAGGTCGGCTTTTCAACAGGAACTGTTCATTCAATAGATACCTGGATAACAACTACATTCACATTACAGACAGGTACAACACAAACCAAACAAAACCTGTCAGCTGCCAAGGCAAGTCCTTCTCAGAGAAGAAGTGTTAACAGCTCCACCACCTCGCAGTCCTGCTCAGTTCAGCCCGTTTCATAAAAAACACAACACAACACTAATGGCATGTACTTATCATCAGCTCAGTTCGTACTAACACTGACACCCAATAATTGTTTCCTCTTTTTACTTCTCTCTCTTGTGACAAGTTCAAAAGTGACAGTTCAACTGTGGATAATTAAACCAATATTTAGTAATAATCTTTTTTGTTGTTGTTTGTTTTTTAGTTAATGAGCCTTTTTTTAAGTACAGCACACAATGAAAATGAGCCAAAAAGGGAAATAAAGAAAATCTGGTGATATCACTCACTCAAGCCTGTCTTCTTTCTCTGGATGCAACAAGTAAACAGAACAAGAACGTCTGCGAGGGTCTGTTTGATTTCCAGACTCACGCTGATTTTAAGCACACACGCCCGTGACCTCATCTGAGCGCTTGTCCACTCAGTTTTCTAAACGTCAGCATGAGCACCACACATCGTGGTCTAACAACTGTCTAGCTTCTTTTCTGTCTGCATGAGACAAAGCAGAGGCCAAGTGTTGTAAACATGTGGTTTTAGGTGTTGCATCAGTAAATGCTACAACATGTCACGCTGCGATAAGAGAGGATATAACAGACGAAGAGCGGTGCCAAATTATAATCAGCCCAGTTTGATTGAACACATAGGATAACAGCAACCTCGTTACCAAACTCATCAACATGCTTTAAAAAAGGAAACAGTTTACACCTCATCAGTTTATCATTTACATTTTAATGAGATAAAAAAAAACTCCTATACATTTATCAAATATGACCCTTGTGCTCCCACTCGAACATCTTATAATTAGTGAAGGATCTCACTGTGTGACACGCATGAAATCAATATCTCACTCACGCAACCCACAAGTGTGTGTCTGGGAAATAGCAAGGAAGTGACACTAACAATTATGACTGTAAGTTAGTTCATTAATGTGCCATAAACAGCACTAAAACGCAACCAGTGCAACCCTAACCCTCCCTGATGATCAGTGCCAGATATAACTGAAGTGAAATACCACATAAGATCCAAACTGTGATAAGGAGATGCAGCATCACTGCAGATAGTAGACCGAAGTATAGTACAGGGTTTAGAGCTGTTAAACCGACAACATGTCCCTGACATATTCGTGATCAGTAAAGTAATACACAGCCAGCAGCATGGTTAATACCTGCAGAAGACTTAATTCCTTAATATGTTATCATAATCAATCCAGCAGGGTGGGGTGTAGACGTGTAGACAGAGGAGCAAGTGTACAGAAAGTGGACCTTGCTGTAATCTTTGCGAGTATGCTGTAATATTTTTATAGGATTTTTTATTGTAAAACCCATTTAATTTTTAATGGGTTGTCTCTGGAAGAGCCTAACTAGAGTACTTGAAAACAATAACATAACCTCTCTCGTCTCTTCTTCCCTTTTCCCCCTCTGGTACATTTGTTTTTTATTTTTTCCCTTTTAAATGTTGCCAACTATTCTGTCAGACTTCCTGCAACAGTCAGCATTAATATTTCACACGAAAACACTTAATAGTCATAATATTTTCTGCTACACAAGCAACTCTAACTAACCAATTCCCCTTCTGATCCGACTTTTCCAGAGATAAGACTAAGAACATGTGTCATTTCCATTACAGAGCTTGTAAGGCAAGGAAATTCCTGCTCAACATGAAGACAGAGCTACATGTTATCACACTGTACATGGACACCACCTGGCACAACACTTACTGAACCATGAGCTTTGTGTATTTGAGAAGCATTGTTTTCATTTTTTTACATGTAACTGCGTGTATGGGGCTCAATAGCTTTGTTCTAGTGTTTGTCCATAACAATCAGCAGCACAACAGAAGGAGTCAAGCAAGTCACGTACCATAATATCTCAATGTAACATCTGCTATGACACCGAAAATCCAGTGTTGGGTTACACTTTATCTTTTCACTTAATGTTCATATCAGAGCAGATCGTGTTACATCAGATAAAGAGAGAGCAGAAGAAAAGAAATGCAGATCAGAGCGAGCCAGCCACAGAGGTTAATAACTTCACCTCAGCCCCAACAAACAACAGATTTATACCCTAAATGGCACATTTATAGGTCCAGCTGTGTTTCATGGATCTGCTTCTCTGATATCAAAGTGGACTCCTAATTAATCCACGCGCCACAGCCTCCTACTATTACCACGGATAAACCAAGAGTTTAGTATGAAACCCAGAAAGAGGGGGGAAAGTGTCAACAACACGCACAGTGCAGAGTGTTTACAGGGAGCACAGATTAACTGCAGAACAGCTCGGGAAGGAGGAAAACTTCTCCCCCTCTGGCCTGCAGCGACCAACAACACTTCATGAGCTCAAGTTAAGGGGTTTAAATATATCAGCTGACAGGAGTAAGACCATGAGTTTGCGGTCGGTGGACTCACCTCACAAGTTAAGTCCGTGACAACAACACGTAGTCATAATGTGGCTCGGAGCTGCGGAGCTGGATCCGGTGGAGACTCCTCGGCTTGACAAATATGTCTGAAACTGTACCGCGCCGCGCGATTAACGCAAACTTGACACCGCGGTAGGCTGACCTGCTCCGTCTTCACAGGTGCCTCCCCCTTTTGCCTTCGTCTCTCATCCACCCCTGACGAACATTTCCGACACTGGCTCTCTCTCACATTTTACTACTAGTTCCCCACAAGAGCGGTGTGTGGAGGCACGACCGACCACGATTTTAGTCGCTACTCCGCAGGAACAACCACAGAAACCGGACGCGGCGCAGTCGACGTCAGCGAGGCATGTGTGTGTGTGAGGGAGAGAGAGAGAGGGAGAGGGAGAGAGAGAGAGAGACCCTCGTTTCCGAGCCGACACACAAAAACTAACAGCCACCGGGATCAATAAGACAACACACGGTCCTGTCCCGTCCTGTCCTCTACTGTTATGTCCGGGTCCCGGAGCCGGGAGCTCGGTGAACTCGGCAGCCACGCAGCCTCAAACAAGTAAAAAAAATACAGACGGAAACTTACAAACGGCTCAATTTACCAGCTTCCGTTTACATCGTGCTCGACCCGGCTCGTTGTTGTCTCACACCAACCGACGTTAGAAGCGACGACGGCCCGGTGAGGCGACAGAAAAACTGACAACGGGGAATCGCTGGTTATAAATAGTCATGATAGCCCTCCGGTGTACAGCTGAGTGGTCCCTACAAGCCCCAGGAAATACGTCACGGCCGTGGACAAAGTAGGGACGTTAGAGCAACACCTACTTCTCCGGGCAGCGGCGCTGCTGCACCGCCACCTGCTGGTCACAGGCGGCGTAGCAGCGCCTGGTGATAAACACCCTGTGGAGCTTGATT